>VURO01022645.1:35865-56576 GCA_015108175.1 Pelvicachromis taeniatus
TTTTATATAAAACCGATTTACCAGGAGGCCGCCATTGTTAAATACTTCTCAATGCACTCTGGGTAGTGACGTCATATAGTTGAACCGCATCAAGTTTACAGTTAGCAGTGCACTGGTTTATTTAACTATATTTTCTAATACAGTATTTTGATGTTTGTTTCTTATTTTAAAACATGTATTTTTCCATTATTTATGATATTTTGGCGACGTTTGGGAGGGCTGCAACGGATTAATCTCATTTCCATTATTTTATATGGGAAAAATTTGATCGGGTTACGTGCAAATCGGGTTCCGTGCTTGGTTCTGGAACGGATTAAACTCGTAACCTGGGGTTCCACTGTATTGTCATTTGTGAAAAACCTGTGAATGAACTGAAATGTTTTAACTACCAGTTGCACACAGAGTTTTGGTATTTAAAGTAGAAATACTCCACATCCACGTGTGCTTAGACTGATGTACTGTAAAAAATGCAATGAGAACTGGATGATTTTAGAAAAACTATACTAAATGTATTTACAGTGTATTTGGTTGTGTTTGTAGAAAAAAAAATACTTCAAATATGGCTGTATAAACACTACAAGCTGTACAAAGTGTATCCTTATACTCAACAGCACAAAAGATCCTGTGTCCACCAAGATTTCATCAGTTCATCCTTGGGTTCAAGTTTGGAAAACCTGAAAATGGCTATCAGAGCTGCACAGGTATGACAACTTTAATAAATGACAATGCTTTCATCAAGATTAGATTACCTTTATAATTGCATCAAACTGTATAACTCATATTGGCTACAATACTTAACAATGTCATTCATTATCAGTTGAAAACATCTCATAGTTCTTGAGGTGCAGTGTTGGAAACACAGAAGCAGGCTATGAATGAACACAGAGCAACGTCGATAAATCACACACTACAGAAAGTCACCACAAAACAAACCTTAGAGAAATATGACTGTGACAAGATACTCCAGCCAGGAGTGACAATATAATGTCCATGATGATTTTTTTTGTTTGTTTCTTTCTTGCAGTGTTGTCATACTAATGACAAAAGGCTGACAATAATACAGTTCAATACCAGTAACACTTAAAATTAACCTGGACTTACCTGGAAAGAGCTGCAATATTCCCTAGTGTGTAGAAGACTGCAAAGAGCTTCAAGCCACTTGGAAGGAACAGCAGTGCTGTGCCCTGGTAAAGAGAAAAGAAATCAGCTACACAAATTCATATCACCACTTTTCAGCAAGAGGTAAGAGGCAAAAATAAACAAACGGATATAATAGCTACTGAGTGAAACCTAGAACTTAACCAGGTTTTAACCCTGTTAAACATTCGGCTGTCCTGTGGTTATACTGAAACACATTTGGCTCCCCCTAGTGTTAGAAACCCATAAGATTTGGTTTGGATTATAATAGACTTTAGTACTACGGGACTGGTTGTGCGTGTCTAAAGGGGGGCATGGGTGGCACTAGTGTTGCCGAAATATTTACTTAATTACTTTTACTAGTACTACACCGTTTTTTGCTTTTACTCTACCAAATTCTGAATGTGATTATTGCAATTTTTATGCCATACTATCCATTTTAAAGCTTTAGTTATTTTGTATTTAGCAGATTAATTACGCTATTGTAGTGTACAAGTCTACCAACCAATATATAATTAAAATAATCAACAGGTGTAGTCATTAAAAAGATATATGCATCAACAAATAAATCATTACAATCCAATAATATCATGCAAATGACTAAAAAGTATCATTACACCTGAATACATTTACTGTAGGTCGATTAAACATATGAATTATTACATTGCTTCAATAGAATTACATCTTTTACTTAAGCAAAAAGTCTAAATCCTTTCTCTATACATGATGGTTATTAAATATTTCCAACTAAACATTCTAATTTCCTGTGGCCCCCTATCACCCCTGCTGCATTCTTGGTCTCCTCTGTGCAACCCAATTAAAAAAAAGAATCCTGGAAACGCTCCTGGCTGCAGTCCAAGCGTAAACCGAACTTGTGTTCAGCTATAGGAAGAGATTATAAAACACTAATATGTTTCTTTTGATAAGTTGTGATGGTTTCAGTCTTATTTAAAGTTATGATTAATAATTTTAATAAGATAAAACAGTAGGTGGCTCTACAATATGGTGGTTCACACATAAGGCTAACAGGTTTAAGATCAGGAGGAGAAACAAATCCCCTTGGGGCTGCATCAGGAAGGTCATCAAATGTAAAACTCTGCCAAATCAAACAATCGGCACTATCATCTCAGGCAACCTCTTGTGAATACGGGAGGAACTGAATCTTCTAATTAAATGAAATAGCTAAGATTCTGGGGGATATTCATTCTGGAAAGACACTGCTGCATTTAGAGACATTTATATAATCAGACAAGCAGCAGTAGTTTTATGTAAATGTGTATGCTATTTATTGCTGGGAACACAATAATGGTTAGCAGTGTGTGAGCAGCCAGATAAAAGAAAAGTCTTTAAAAATAAGACAGTTATAGACTTAAATATTCTAGGTTTTTAAAGCCGATTTTCTACAAGGACTTTCAACTGTGAATATTACCACTTATAAACAAAGCCTACGTTCTACAATGAGTGTGAACTATTGCAGTGGTTTCAAAGTGTTGTCAGCAAGTATGTGCAGCTGTGATAAGAGTTCCTCCTTCTCTTCTGCAGGGCTACAAACTAATAAGTATAGATGTATGTACCCGATGTGGGTTACTCAAGTATAAGTGGCAGCAGGAGTTTATTGTAAAAATCTGCTGGAGTAACAGAGGAAATTGCTTTGGCGGCAGTGGAGGAAAAAAAAATGCATTCTCCACATTGTCTGTATGAAGGACATGAAAACGCATTTTCAACTTTGCGTGACAAATACACTTACAAGTATTGAACACAGGATGCCTGCAGCAAAGCAGATGACGAACCATTTCACCCTGGTGCTGTAGCTGAGAGTGCTGGCATCAAGGACCTGGTGAGAACAATAGGAGGATGTCACAAGACAGACCCAGTGACCTGCAGAAAAAGCCAATGGGCTTCCTGCTGATCATTTTTTAACCTTGCTGGCAAGAGCAAATTATACAGCGGTTACACCACAAACAGGGATTATGCTAGCATATGTTAAGAGAGACAGAACATAACTGAAGTATCAAAAATGAAAGGAATCAAAAATAAAAGCAGGAAAAAGTGTAGAAACACCAATAAGCCGACTTCGAAAGCATACCTTACCTTATTTCCTCCTTATCGTGAACGCGTGAAAAAGAGGTACAAATAAACACACATGACTCAGTAACGTTAAGTGCTAACAGAAAGTCAAGAAAGCGCTGACGGTCAGAGGACGCTAGTTACCCGGAGCTAACACAAATGAGCATTTTCCCATTATTAATAGCTACGAGTCGCTTACTCAGGTGAATATAAAATCGCATGCAGACACTTAACACTAGCTCAGAATTTAAACTGGTAGCGAAAGTGATGTTTTAATGTAAAGGTATTTAAATGTTGTCCCTTGGCTTGACAGTCCGTTAGCATTAGCAGCGTATCCTGTCAAGCAGTAACTACCTGTGCAGTGAGACCCAGCTCCTCGTTATCCTCTCGGCCGCTTAGCACACGACGAAGCTTGTCCATCATTACCAGCTAGCTGGCGAACTGGCCAGGAAAAAAAGCCGCCCGCTGTTTTCTTTTTCAGGCTATAACCTATGTGGTATATGCCCACATCCACAACTATTATCGCAGCTGTTATAAGTTTGACTTCCTGTACACTGCCCTTTGTACGTACTGACTTGGGGTCAGATTGATTGCAGTCAATTTGCTACCATTTCCGGGGCTTGCGTTTCTATCACTGACCCCAGATCAGCTCAAAGGCAACTTCCTCAACGCCACTTCCTCTGAATTGTTACTGTTGCCTCTCCGTACTGAATTGGTTAGTAATGCTTTAAGGACATTTCTGACATTGTTTGATTATTTTGTTTTAAAACCAACACGAGAAACACAGAGAGTCGCAAAAATATATCCAGTATTAGCGAAGGATTTCTAGGTTGTACCCTGAGAAAATGCGCTCTTACTGTTTTTCTGTTGCTTTTTTGCCACCCAGTGGAGATATCACGACAGTGCAAAATTAAATAAATACATAAATAAATAAACGCCTGCCACTGTCCTCCCAACAGGGAAGCAACGGACCATGTTTGGTTCTTGCACTGGTTTATCTTGTGGAAAAAGTGCTTGGAATTATGTCATGCCCAAAAGAAAGATCACCCGACATCTTTCATTGAGAGTTAAGGAAGGAAACTTTTTTTAAAATACTGCTGATTTTTTTAATTAAATCCTAAATTTTTTCGCAGATATATCTACATCAAAAATTCAGTTTGAACTTAAAATGTAAGGCATGCCAATTAACCAAAATGCATTGTTTTACGCTCAGTTTTCAAACAGCCATCTAGATCATTACCATCTTTCTAATTTCATCCAATATACTCTTTCAGTATAACGACTTAAAACATGTTGTGTTTCAAGGCTAAACAATGTTGCCTTGCCTTTATCAGCAACAGGCCTATAACGGGCGCCAAACAAGATACAGTTATGGGAGGCTTCTGACTTTGGGTCACACTGTTCTCCTGAGGGACACACTCATTGACTTTGGATCTTTATGTGTATGCCAAAAGACATCTTCATTTTAACTATCCTAAAATACACTCCAATTACAGACACAAGGCTTAGCAAACTCAGCAATGAGGGAAAAGTGGATTTGAAAGGATCCAATCACAGCAAAACCATTGCCAGCGGAGGAAGATGTTGATTGTAAATAAACATCAAAGTCTCTTGGATGTTTGCTGTTTACTTTCAGATATTCTCTCATCACGCCAGTTTAGCCAACATCTTAAAGGATACACCGTCACAATGATCTACGTATGTTCTTTTAACCAAGGTCACTGCTGCAAGTCTAACTGGGGATCCAGATGATTGTGTTTACAAGCAGATGTGCTCGTAATAATGTATCCAGTCGTTAAAAGCTTCTGCGCTCTGTTTTGAGGATGTTTCAATACGCAGTCATCCGTACATTTTACTTACTTAGAATAGACCTAATAATGAATCGTCATCATCAAAAAAATTTTTTTCAGGGCTCAACTTTGCGATCACGTGTCACTTTCCTTTTCGGATGCTTATAAACAACTCATTGCGACACAAGAGCCACTTGATAAGAAGCTGGAGGTCAGGTGGTTGGGAAGCGACTTCTTGTTGCTGAAGGGACATTCAGTTTTCCAGAAAGCACCAACGATGTGGACATCGCCGTCAGTATCCCTGCTCCTGTTCGTCTCATTCTTCCATGGATGTAGGAGTTTCGCGTGCCCGGGGATCTGCCGCTGTTTCTCCAATACAATCAGGTGCAACAATATAACGCAAGGGGCAGCTCCAGTGATGGACCACAGGGATCGAAGATTGTAAGTTGGCCACGTCTGGAATAATGCTGTACAGGGTGGATGTTTTTAAGGCGCTAAATCGTGTGATAAAATCATTGTCAAGGTTATTCCGCGCGTATTTACGCACGGGGCTAAGATCCCCACTGAAACGTCTTTCTTGTTTAGCTCTGCTGTGCTGTTTGTAGAGTTAACAGTAAGAATTATCGCATTTTTAACCTGGTATAAGTGGACTTAATTTTGAGCACCAATTTAAAACAGATTTTGGTTCCAGTATTTATTGTATATTTAGGGAGGAAAGTCTTAGGTGTAGCCTTCGATCATTCAACAACCATTACCAGTCTGATACTAATTAATAGGCATAAAAACCTCTTTGGAAGCAACCTCAGCACTCCGAATGTAGTCCAAATCAGTCTTACATACAAACATTATTCTAACACTGCATCTAGTTTCACAAAGGTATTTGTAATTTTTAAAAATCCTTTTCTTGTTTTCTTTTATCCTCAACTTTAGCCATGGAAGCACTTTGTATGTTTCCAATTTCAACTTCAGTGGTGTGATAAAGTCTGCTTCATTAAAAAAAAACCCCAAAAAACCCATCCAAACATACACACCTGCTCTGTCAGTAGTATTGTGTGCATATGTTCTCCTGTAGATAAAACAAAAGCCAGCTGTGTGCTTGTTCTCTTGGCCTGCGTGCATCTTCCTGTGAGAACTTTTTGTGTTTTACATTCAGACCATAGTCTTCATAATATTGAGAGATAAATGTGAATAAATCCCTACTGGAGTGTGTAGAACTTCTGCTGCTAAGCATGGTCTGTATATATCTCATTTATCAAAGTAGTACATATATGCCCTATTTCTTTTTTTTTTTGAAAACACAGTCCCCTGCATGTGTCCAGCTTAATTACCCATGAAGCAAATGTCAAGTTGCTCTCACACACTGTGAGTACACCTCTCGATTTGTATGGTTTTCTGGACATCACAGCTCACTTGTTAAGTTCACCAAACTGTCAAAAGCCTTGAAGGTGGGTAATCTTGACCTCTGCTTCGGTAACAGAGCACACAACACCTTGACTCTCTTCTGATTAGCGTCTGTGAACACCAAGGCTGGCATATTTGTGTGTCTATCAAATGCTGCCAGTAACTCTATACACTCACTCCTGGAGCTTTCTGCCAAATTACAACTATTTATTTATATATAAATGGTGAATTTTTGTTAGAGATCAAAATAACAGAGTGTCTAGACAGGCTGTTAACAAAACCTCGGAAAATTTCATTCTAACCTAACAATAAATATTTGCTACGACAAAACCTGTACCATGGCTACACTTACCTTTTTGTCACAGAGCCTCAGATGATTTTAACTACATCTCTATTACATCATTAAACTGTCCTCCCAATCTGTTTATGCCTCTTTTTGCAGGTTTCTTTATCATCTGTCTTTGCAAATAATTTCAAGCCACTCCTTTGAAGGTTTGAAAGGAGTCCAGAGGATGTACGTATCACATTTCTTCTACTGACAAATTCATGCTCAGTTGTGAGATTGCTTAAGTGAGGAAGAATATGATGGAAACTAATGCACAGAATATAGGAAGATTTGGGTTTTGCATCACATAAATTAATTCTTGTACTGTCTCTGCATTGTTTTATCTGCATTGTTTATACTGCACAGCAGTCTGACAGTGTGATGTAAATGCTAAGAGGAATCTCACTATTTGTTTTCTGCTGTACACAGAGAGATTACTCAAAGTGTAACCCTGAAAACCATTGAGACATTAGCATTTAACAACCTCCTCAGCCTCTCTGAAATGTAAGTGTTTTCTGTGATTCTCTCAGTCCATTAAAGTCACGATTACTGCAGTGCATGGACTGTATGCTTTATATTGCTTTGCAGCTCAATCCAGAACACAAGGAGTCTGATGCGCATTGACAGAGGAGCATTTAACAACCTCCCCAAACTTCGCTACTTGTAAGACAACTTACAATTTACTTATTCAATTTTTTTTTTTTTTTAATTTCTACAGAGCAGTGTGACTTACAACAAACATTTTTTTCCATCTTTGGTTTATGTTTAAAGCCAAATTGACACATTGCTCTTTTTATTTACAGGAGCATTTCAAATACAGGCATTGCAGTTTTTCCTGATGTCACATCAATCAGTTCACTTGAATCTGAGTTCATCTTGTTAGTAAATCTCTTGTTATATTCTCAGAGACTAATATAAACTAATATAAGGAAATCTTCAGTGTTACTGCATTTAAATGTCTAGTTTCAACTTTACTATTTTTGCAGGGATATATGTGACAACATCTTCCTTCTAGAAATACCCACAAACGCTTTGACTGGAATGTCAAAGGAATATGTTACAATGTGAGTATTGTAATGTTTAGTACACTGTCACTTAGTTTGAAATAGAATGATAGCAGTCCAGAAAATTTGAACATGCAAATGTTGTTTCTTACATTTTCAGGAACCTGTACAACAATGGCATAAGAAAAATACACGAGCACGCCTTCAATGGAACAAAGATAGATAAGCTGTATTTGTTCAGTTATTTCATTTGACCACATTATGTCTAATTCCTGTTTAAAATTCTGCTTTTGCGTCATTAAAGTTTTGCTCCTTGTGTTCCGCTATGTTTAGGGTATTAAAAAATAATCGAAACCTTAGAGTGATCCACAAAGATGCTTTTGCAGGAGCCACGGGCCCTGGAGTCTTGTAAGTTCTTATTTGAATACCCCTAAAAGTCACTTTGTGCTAAATTTATTTTGATTTATTGAAGAAAAGCTAATGAAAAACCCAGCTACCATGATCTATGGTTTGGAGATGGCCACTCAAGTTACTGAGGTAATGGTGAGGTAGTCTGGACATGTGCCGAGGAGAGATAGTGGATATACTGGACAAAGGATGTTGAAGGTGGAGCTCCCAGGCAGGAGAAGAAGAGGAAGACCACAGGAAAGATTAGTGGTAAAGAAAGACATGCAGAGAGTTGGTGTAACAGAGGAGGGTGCTAGAGATGGGGTGAGGTGGAGGCAGATGATCTTCTGTGGTGGCCCCTAAAGCGAACGGCTGAAAGAAAAGAAGAAGAAGTAGGGGAAGAAGAATAGGGAAGCTAAAGGAGGAAGATGCTTACTAAACAGACCAGTTAAACTTTAAGACTTGACACACTCTGTATTCTATGTCTGGACAAGGTCTCACTCTCCTGAATTGCTTTTATGTCCTTCATAATTGTAATCTTGAAAGCACACACTGTGGACTTCAGCTCAGCAGAGAGACACAGTAACAGTCTGATAAACAATATCAGTGTAAAACAGCACAGTGGTCAAAAAAAAACAAACACTGTCACAAAACAGGGGTCACATTATATTGTTGTCTGTGATTTTTTCACAGGGATGTTTCTGCCACAGCTCTCACAAAGCTGCCGTCACAGGGACTGGAGTCAGTTCTAGTGCTGTTAGCTCAGTCCGCCTACACCTTGAAGAGTCTGCCTCCTCTGCAGGGACTGTGGAATCTGCGAGAAGCTCATCTCACTTACAACAGCCACTGCTGTGCACTGATGAGCTGGAACACTCACAGGTGACTTACACTGTGCATCCTCAAAGCTCAACTCTGCCCTGTGACTCTTTGAATTTCCATGCACTAGTTTAAATTTGAGTTCATTGCACTGAATTACATTACACAATATATCACATGTTTCACAAACATCTGCACCTGAAATATGCCATGTAGTGGTGACACTTTTGTTATGTTCTTACTTTTCTGCAGAGACTTACTGATTAATCCTGTGTGGAATAACAGCTCTATATCCTGTATTCAGAGTGATCCAGCCGGCAGGTAACCCATTTGATTCAGCAATATTTACCTGTCTCATTATCTCATTTTTATTCTATTAAACTTTATAACTTATTGAAATCAACTTACAAGTGTGTTTGAAATGGATTTGACCCATAGTTTACTTTACTTACCATAATCCACTTATTTTAAGACATCTTCATTCTGAGCTGGTTATTTAAACAATATCTTCTTTTTTTCCATTTAAATCTCCTTCAAAATCAGGGTTCAGCCTGTAATCGGCGGGTCAACAGACACATCTCTATTTATGAGCGTACCATATTTCTCGGAAGGTGACCTGCTTGCTGAAGATAAAAGCTATGGCGATGTGAATTTCCACTATCCAGAACTGGACCCCTGCCAGACCAGCCCCACACTGGTTTGCACACCTGAGGCAGATGCTTTCAACCCCTGTGAGGACATTGCAGGTTTCAGTTTTCTCAGAGTGGCTATTTGGTTCATCAATTTACTGGCTATCACAGGTAATCTGACAGTGCTGCTGGTCTTCTTCAGCAGCCGGAACAAGCTGACAGTACCTCGCTTCCTCATGTGCCACCTGGCTTTTGCAGACCTTTGCATTGGGGTCTACCTTCTGATGATAGCTACTGTAGACTTGTGGACCCGTGGTAGCTACAGTCAGCATGCCATTGAATGGCAGACAGGACCTGGTTGCAGTGCTGCTGGATTCCTGTCAGTTTTTGGTGGGGAGCTGTCAGTTTACACACTTTCCACCATCACCCTGGAGCGTTGGCACACCATCACCAATGCTATGCAGGTAGAACACCACCTGGTTCTTATGCAAGCAGCAGGTATAATGGCAGTGGGTTGGCTCATCTGTCTAGGGATGGGGATACTGCCCTTGATTGGTGTCAGTAGCTACAACAAAGTCAGCATGTGCTTACCCATGGACATAGAGACTCCTTTGGCTCAGGCTTTCGTCATAATTATCCTGCTCCTCAATGTGGGTGCCTTCCTAGTTGTTTGCGTGTGCTATGTGCTGATCTACCTGGCTGTAAAAAACCCAGACTTACCTAGAAGAAGTGCAGACACCAGGATCGCACAGCGGATGGCGGTACTCATCTTCACGGATTTTCTGTGCATGGCACCCATCTCCTTCTTTGCCATCTCTGCTGCTTTTAAGTTTCCCCTCATCACAGTTACCAACTCCAAAATTCTGTTGGTCCTCTTTTTCCCCATCAATTCCTGTGCCAATCCCTTCCTCTATGCTATCTTCACTAAAGCTTTCAGAAAGGATGCTTATAAACTCATGAGTACCATTGGCTGCTGTAGAAACAAGGCTGCTCATACAGAAAGGAAATAGAAAAGAAATGCATGCAAATTTACTGTTGCATCAAATAGTAAATGTTTGCAATATGCATAATGCAAGCATTATATATATATAATGTTTGCATTATATGCATTATTTAGTGGAAATGTTTGCATCATCATATATAGTCTAATATTATGACTTATACTTGAAAGTAGTCCGCTCCATCATCTTGCTTACTTCATATGTAATTCATATAATTGTGCTGCATGAGTATGCAAAAGGAGCCACTTTCATAAGTATGAGAATGTAAGTCCCATGAGGTATGCCATACATACACAGTTAGAGCCATAATTTGCTAGACAATTATGGCTCTGGTCAGTTTTTGACCAGAAAATGTGTGACAAATCTTTTTTTTTTTTTTTTTGCATTTCTTGTTTAACAATTACAGACATTCCAGTTGTTTTCAGAGGCTCAAAAATAATTGGACAGTTGACTGACAAGCGGTTTGATGACAAGGTGATGCCTATTTGTTATTTCATGACCAATTAAAGTACCCATACTAATGCATGTTTAAATCTTTATTTTATAGCTTTTCATTGTCATTTTAGAAATGAGACCCAAATTAATTTTTGTGCAAATGAGGGAGGCCATCACTGGATGGAAAAAAATAAACAGAAAAATAAAATAATAAAATAATTCGAGTGACAAGTTTTTGCTGTCAAAACTCTGGTTCATTCTTAAGTAGACGTAATGCACTCACCAGCAAAAGGCCCAAGATAAGTCTTAAAGCGCATGATGACCGAATTGTTTCCTTGCTTAAGAAAAACAAAACAAGTGAACTAAGTGAAGAATACTCTCAAGGAGTTAGACGTATCATCACCACAAATGAAAGAAAACAAGAAGGCCAGATTTGTCTTTGCCAGACAAAATTTAAAAGAGTCTGCACAGAAGAAATTTTTGCACAGTTGAAACCAAGATTAACAGTATCAGAATGATGGAAAGAAGAAGAATACATAGTGAAGGAAAAGAACAGCTTATGATTTAAATCATATGATATTATGAGTCAAAACATGGTGGAGGCAGGGTTATGACTGTATAGCAATGTATGACTGTCAATTAGTCTGGATCAGTGGTGTTTATTGATGATGTATCTGCGGATATAAGTAGCAGAATGAACTGTGAAGTGTACTGGGCTATGTTCTCTGCTCAGATTCAACCAAATGTTGCACAGCCGATCAGATGGATAATGACCCAAAGCACGCTGCACAAGCAATCCAAGAGTTTCTCAAGGCAAACAAATGGGATATTCTTTAGTGGCCAAATCAGCTTCTCAGTTACTGAGGACAAAACTGAAGACCTACAAACAAGGAGCAACTGAAAGCAGCTGCAGCAAGGGCCTGAATATCTCAAGGGAGGCAGTCATGGATTGTAAAGGATTAAAGTATTAAAACATCCCTTTTATTTACGTTTATGTTACTTTGTACAATTAATTTTGAGACTCTGATTTTTTTTTAAATAAAACTGGATGTCTGTACTTGAATCTCATCTTGATTGTGTAATTTAAAATCCACTGTAGTGGTGTACATGGACAAAACTACAACATCCAGCAAATTATGGATTTAACTTTAAAAAATAAACATTTACTTTAAGTTTTTGTTCTCTTCCTTTTCCATATCTGGACTGCACAAGAAAGTATTCCTAAAAGGTAATCAGGATGTGAGAATAAGCGATCCCACACAGGAGTTAGACTGGCTGTGATGCTGTGTAAAACCTTGAACCTGAAAGAGGAAGGACATACAAACATCTCTCATGATGATGCTGATGCGCTTTTGGGTGATCTATATGATATCGCCTCTCAAATCCTCCTTGAGTTTAAACCCACTCCACAGGCGTTTCCTCGGGAGAGTGCCGACTGGTCAGAAGAGAAAATGTTCAAATGTAGCCGTTATTCTATTTGTTGAAGATCAGTAGCGAAAGTGACCACGTGGCGGAGTAGTTTGATTTAGTACTAGTTTTTGTTTTGTTGTTATTTTTTTTAACTTTAAGATTAAAAGTGTATTTTGCGTTACTCTGTAGGTTTCATATACGTGTTTCTTATAAGGTAATAGATTATCTGCAACTTATTTCAATATAAATGACTAAAATACGAGAAAAGAAATAACATTAAAAAAATACTATGTTATGTAATTTTAATGAGTGATTGTAATAATACTCTTTTTACAGCTGACTTCAGGCTGTCTTTGAGTATTTCCCACAGACATAATAAAGATATATCACCTATATGTTCTATACAGTCTGTAGTATTTCCACAGTCCCGCCTTCGTGGGATTCCATCTGTGACGTCCCACTTGGTAAACTGTTTTTTCCCTCTTCAGCTACGTGGTGTTGCAACTATTTACACGAGCGACGCTGAAGCCACTCTGCTGGGTGATGTTGGATATTGTCGTAGCTGAATTGTGCATTTTGGCACAATCCCGTCATATTTAAAACCTGTGCTTTGGGACGTAAAGAAGCAGTTTAAGTTTTCCGGACCGGTCATGGCAAAGAAATCAGAAAAACCCGATTGGGTGGTTTTGTTTTCTACAACTATAGCAATACTCGCGTGGAGTCCGATCAGCGGTAAGTTGTTAATTTTCTTTTAAAGACTGTGTTTTGCTGCACTAACTTCATTCCCCTAAAGTTTCGAGCTCGGTCCGTGTCTCCTGTCCACTACTCGTGCATTCCTCTGCATGACGGACCGCAGCTGGGATAGATTTAAATATTTGGTTAAATAGTTTTGTATCAGTCGCTGGAAAAACCTAGAAGATTTTTGTAGATTTCTTTTTGTAGCAATTTTTTTTTAAAATTAAGTCACAAAATGTGACATGAACGGAACGGTGGCAGTGAAAGCGCGTCAGGATAGCTATCAATTAAAAGTCCCGTGAGCTGTAATTCATAGAAAAACATTAAAAACGCTGACTGCGTAAGTCACCTTGTTTTTCTCCTTGTGTCCCAATTTTACAACCCGTGCCCTCTTAGAAAAAGTTTTGATTTAAAAAGCAAATCCAAATTGTTCTCTTTCACTCTATTAAATAATATGCAGTAAATTAGGCTTGCTCTGATTAATTGTTATGATAATTTCCACTTTTTTCTTTACAATTTTAAATGTTTCTAACTGTCCCGAGGCATGCTCTAACATGTTGTGTTTTCAATGGGAGACCTGTCACTCATCCAAGTGACCTTTTCAGTAACACTGACTAACCCTGGGTCCTGAGGTCTTTGTTAGGCTATGGTGTTAGTTTCGGTCTGAAGAAGTCACTGGGATGGGTGACGAAACGTTTCTCACAGTGAAAACGAAAAATTCCAGATCAGCAAAATGAACTTGTTTTAAATTAAAACTCAATTGTTTGAGAAGCCCCACCAAACTTCAAAATGTTACTTTACTTACTGTCAACCCACTCTACAGTACATTCTTTTAAAGTTTAGCAGTGTCTTTTCTTGTAAAACCAATATCCTGTCTTTATCAAGTATATTTCCCTTTGACCGTTTATCCATTCTAACATAAGCTAACATGCCTTTTTTAAACAGCCCAGCCTTCCAGGACCTCAGAGCCTCTTGTGATACCTCGCGTTGTTCCTCGGATGTATCTTAGCCCAGATGAGCTCCGGCAACTCCACTTTAAGCCCACCGTAGGCTCCATTCTGCTGTCAGAGGGCCGTGAAGCCAAACTGAACTGTTCCATTGACATTCCTGATACCAGACTGGAGCCCGCCATCCTGTGGGTGAAGGATAGTAAGGACCTGTCGCCAAACATCCATGTGGTGATGAATGAGCTCCACTCCGTCGCAGATGGGGTATCAACTCTCCTCTCCACTGTCATGTATGTATCACATGAAGGTGAAATGTGTGTGATATGAAAGATTAAGTACATAAACTGAAGTGTCCTTATGCATTATTATTACAGCATTAAACATGTGCAGAGAGTGGATGCTGGGGAGTATCGTTGCCGATTGAGTATCAGCAACATGTTGGTAGAGTCTGATCCGATCAACATTCGGGTAGAAGGTGAGTTTTAGTATTCAGAGTATTCTAAGCTTATTTGTCCACATGTTTCGCATTTCTTTCACACTTCTTTAATCGGACGCAGGTCTGCCAACATTTGTCAAGCAACCAGAGGACAAGAACGTGACAATACGCACACCTTTCACCCTGTCCTGTGAGGCGGTGGGACCTCCAGGTCCTGTTCATATCCGCTGGTTCCGTGATGGATCACCTTATACTGAGGTTTACAGCTCTCCCAGCAACTTCTCTGTGCCAGGTGAGTGTTACCACCCAAAGTCATCGTTATCTCTCTATCACAACCTCACACATATAGACTTTGTTTGACAATGATTTATCTCTTAGCACTTCCTTCTCTTTGCATGTTCCTCTTGGGGGAACAAAGCTTCCTAAAAGAAGTGTCGATTCTTGCTTTTCTCCTTACTGAATGCGGAATGAATGTACATAATACATATGACTCTGCATAATCAAGTCTGCAACCTTAAGTGAGACAGAAAGAGGCTGAAGAGGCACATTATGGTTTGTCACAGAATACTTTGTTCCCTTCTTTGCCTTTCTTGTAAACTCCCATGACGTCTGCTCCATCTGCGCAGATTTATTAAAACTGCTTTTTGAACAAGCTTCAGTGGTTTTGCTAAAAGACAAATCTGAAGAGAGCTTTTTACTAGAAGATCCCCAGACTTGTATAAAAATGTTGTAAAACTGTAACACCTTATTAAACCAATTGAAATAGCTGGTTTTACTTTGATTAACTTCCTTTTGAGGCCAAGAGTGGAAGCATTTACCAACAGAGATGAAGAGATATTTGGCTCTCGGATGGGTACAATGTATGGAGTCTGACTTAGGGTATCGTCGCTCCATTGGTAGATTCTGTTCTGACTCATCTGTGCTGCCTCAGCATCTGCACCTTGCTTACTGCAGTGAGATTTGTCACCATGTCCTGTGTCACTGGGCTGTCTGCGGCACTGCTGAATGGTCATCAGTGGTCATTCATGCATGGTTAGTACGCATTTGTAACAGTGCTCTGCTGACTGTATCATGAATACACTGGAGAAAGAGCTTAATGTGAAAAAACAACATCTGCTGTAAGCTTCAGTTAAGCAGTAGCTCAACAATGACAGAAACGTGCTTGTTGTCAGCAAACAGCTGGAGTCAGCAGCTGATTAGGCTTGTTTAGCATTAAGATTGTAAATTTTCCCAAAACACCACCTGTGGTGGATTCTTATGACTATTGAAAGCAATAGCAAAAATAAGGGCAGCAAAGATTTCCTTGACAGTATTTCAGTTTTGAACCTTAACCAACAGGCCACGAGACACGCTGCATTTTGGTTTCTGTATGAACAATCAAACAAATGACAGTTAGGTTCGTAATTTGTTGAACCAATTTGTAGTTTTTCCTCTGTACACCACTACACTGTCATTATGTCATTATCAAACAATCCAGATGAGATTCAAGTGCAGACATCCTGCATTAATCTGCTGATTTTACAAAATAAATTGCAATATCTGTTGAAGAATTACAACCATTTTTATACCCAGTCCATTTACAGAGGCTCAAAACTCTCTGACAAAATAATATAATTTAAAAATAAGGATTCTTTTTTATACTTAGATGAAAATATCGTTAAATCAATGATCATCTGAAGTTTAAAGCCCGCATATCACTAAATACAGTGCCTTTACTACAGCCACTTTCAGTTGCTGTTTGTTTGTGGGTTTCATCTGTCTAAAGGTTTTTGTAGAGCTGTTCAGATTCTTTTAGATGTTTTCTAGCCAAGTGTAATTTGGCCTCCTTGTGTTTGAGTGTGACCAGTAGTTTGTTGAAAATGTCTGCTGACTGTAGATCATGATAGTGTTACGTCTACCTCCTTGATAGTGTTCTTGACTTGATTAGATGTAATTAGATGAAGCTGTTTTTCTTAATCATGGAAATAATTCTTTGATCAGGTCTTTCAGGGCTTTCATTGGCCCTGAATCGGTCAGTTCATTACTTTTTTAAAAGAATTTTGCTGTCTCTCTGATAGCTTCATTTTGTTTCATCAGCCTAATGATGGCCCCCCTCACTAGTACAGACATCTCTTTGATCTTGTATTCAAAACTACAAGGAAAAGCTATAAAATACAACCACAACACTTCAAATCAACTCCAGATATAATGTTTTGCTTCATTTATCAGGACCATCAAAGTCCTTATCATTCAACTGTTAGTAAAATTTTGGGAGACTGTGTATAAACGCCCAGTAAAAAACATTTCCTAAAGTTGTCATGTTCATATTACTTCATGTGTTACATCAGGACAGAACTGAAAGACATTAGTTTTATTTCAAAAACAAAAATAACCAGAGAACCTCAGGCATTTTGTCTTAAAAATCATTATAATAATTGTTAGGAATAAAGTCTTGACTGACTAATTTAATATTTAGCTCTACATTAATGTTAACATCAAAGTAAGCTTATTTTTTCTCATGGCTATGCTGCATTTGAAGATCAAGGCTTGTTGTAAAAAGAGTTTTAGTCCCGAGTTGTACAGAAATTGTATAACACATTATAAGCAGACTCTCACTTTAACACCTCAACTTTATGACCTCTTCTCTCTTCTTGAAAGCCAATATTTGTTATTAGAAGTACAACCATTGCTCTTTATGCCTTAACCCTTCATTTTGACTTTGCCACAGGCTAAAAACACCTGCAGTAGTAATTGCGTAGTGATACAGCCAAAAGCTGAGAGGGTTAAAGGTTCAGAGCTGTGCTTTGGTCCAGCATGTGCAATCGCCCTGGCAGTGAAGAGAAGGAGGAGGGGGAGCTGCATAGGGAGCCTGTTCGGGGGTTGGCTCCGGGGACAAAGACCTCATTCACAGTACGGCCCACTATCCAAAAGGGAGGGGCTAGACACAGAGGGCTGCAGGCTACCAGGGCTCTGTGCAGGACCAAATATTACCACAGCAGAACCACGTAAACCCAGATTACTGTGTAGACATCTCATGCATACTATGAGTCTTGGTATGCTAAATGTGGGACTCTATGGTTTGATCAAAGTGCTTTTTGTTGGTTTTTTGTGGTAAAGTATTGCTACTTGTATTTAAAGAAAGTTTAAATACTGTTCAGGATATTCCTAAACAGAGGTACAGGTTAACGGAGGATCACGTTGAGATATGGAAAGCATTTTATGCTTTTATGCTTCGATATTTAACCTGGCTGAGCAGCCAGAAACTGCATAAGATTCAGTCTCTGATGTCAAGGACGAAGCAACAGGTTTATTGCTTCAGCTTGAAAAAACTGAGGGAGTAAATCTGGCACACAAAGCAATAATGAGTGTAATGCTGTTGGCTTAGCTGCAGTCTGGCAGAGTGGTTTTTGGCTATATTTACTCCCTGAGAAGAAATTGGAAAAATAACATACATCTCATACAGCTCAGTAACCTGGAGCAACCCCAAACCGGATAAATAGAGGCTGCGAGAACCACACTGCAGGAGTTACATGATGCATTCTGGTTTCTCCATCCCACTCACAACTTCACATTTCCACTTGAATTTAATTTTCCTACTGTGTTGGTGATTTTTGTTTTATTTTTTGATTTATTTCCAAGTAGAATGAAAGCAGAAATGATGATTGTCCAGCTTTTAATCAATTCCCTTTTTCAGCAAGTACACCACCTATTGTGTATATTTGGTTTGCACTGTTATTTACGAAACGCTCTTGCTGTGTAACCCCATACTTTTTTCATATCTATTTGGTTAATGTGAAACCTCTGAGAAGTCTCCTGATTGCTCATATGGTTAGTATAGACAGCAAACACATGTTGTTTTGAGCCTGCTTACTTCCTACTATGCTGCTGCTGTCTGTATGCCATGCAGTTTGCAGTGAGTCGTGACAAAATTAGATTTGCACATTTTCACTCACGTGCAACTTGATTATTTAATGTTCATTGATTATTGAATTGAATCCGAGTACAGCTCTCTGTCTTTTTGCAAATAAATCTACTGTAGCCTGTGTTTAGGTGTTAAGTGAAGCACACTTTACCCTGGTTCTCCTGTGCATAAAAAGGCAATCTAATGAACGTAAAGCTCTCAAATCGGTTCCGGTTATCTCTCAAAAGCTCGACTGTGAATTGCTTTGTGGAAAAGTTTCTGAGATGGAAAACAGAACACAAAAGGCTCATTATCGCTCAAATGTCCCCGTCCTTTTCTAACTGGGCAGATCTGTTACTGTTGAAAGACGGAAATTGTGCGCTGAGGAAAACAGACCCAGCGAAAAGGATTGTTACTACAGTCCATCATACTGGAGAGGTTCAGTTTGAGCTTTTACTGTAAGAGGCACTTTTTTGTGAAATTTGGAATTATGATAAAGACGTGAATCTTTCTTAAATGAGATATTATTTCCTATGATGTTTCAGCTGGGCCTCACTCACGTCACTTCAACCTCACTTTTTCATTGAGGTTGACCCCTGATTCATCTTTGACACATAAAGAAATCAGTTAGAGAGTTGCTTCAATGTGTCTTGCTGGTTTGTGCTCTGCCATTGTGTTATAGAATAATAACGGTGGAGCTGAGTCAGTGCTATCATAACCTTGAAGACTTGATTGTTTTCGTTTCACGCTGCACTGAAGTGCTACAGGATTCACTCAAATATCTCAACTGCAGGTGTGGATAAATACACGCGGTTCAGCTGTGAAGCTAACAACACAAAGGGCATCACTACATCTAGAGAAGCACATGTCAACATTAAAGGTAAAACCGGGAGCATAATAATATTCTAATAATATTCCAAATGATTTTTCTGCTTTACAAGATGGTAGCTTATACAGATTTTTGTGGTGTGTTCTAGTTCGTCCCAGAACTCCCACTCATGTTACAGTGACAGAGAGGCAGTCCAGTAAGCTGACGTTGAGCTGGACTCCTGGGCATGATGGCTTCTCCCCAATCACCAAGTGCCAAATCAGAGTAAGCCCTATGTTTAATCCAAACAGTTACATTGTTTAACAGCATCATACTGATCACATGTTTTCCGATCTAAGGTTAGAGAGGTGAGTTGGAGGAAAGGGGAAGTGACGACCACCAGATTCATCAACGTCACAGTGCCGCCTTTTCACTGTGAAGTCCCTGGACTGCAGGCTATGACGCAGTACAACCTGAGTGTTTCCTGCAGTAACGAAGAGGGCGCCTCTCCCAAAAGCAAGTGGGTCGAGAGCAACACCACAGAAGGAGGTGTGTTGACGCTACAGGAATGATTTGAAGGTTGACTTATAATGCACAGCAACAAGACTTCAACAATGCAAAGCATTCTCAAATGAAATTAAATTCATCCCAGCATCTAAAACCCAGTGCATAAAAATGCTCAGTCTGTGTTTGTCTTACAAACGATGATGATATTTACAATACAGGACCTGTGTGTTGAGCTCCTTCCCATCATTCTTGTTTAGGTTTCAGTAGCACTGTGTAATTAGCCGACCACGTTACTATCCAAAATGTGCTTAACGTAAGGCTGTTTGCAGTTGCAGTGCAATAATTACTGAAATTTTCAGCACTTTCACAACTACCTGATCTGCCCACAGCAAGCCCTGTTCAGAAAAAAATGTTTTATCCACTAAACCTCTGTTGTTTTCCTAAAGAGTAACATAGGAAATAGGAGTGGTTTCAGTGAGAAAACACAAAGTTCTTACTGGGTGGAGCTGCTTTCAACTTCCTTCCTAAATCCACCAGAGGGGATATTTTAGCTGAATGATTTGATATGCTGTGGCCAGAAGTGACCGCATACCAAACTGATTGAAGATTTTTATTGAGGGGAAGTCTTACTCATTTTTCTTTCACTTTATAGGTTTGCAATGACCGTGAATTATGTCATAATCCCTTTTTCTATTTCTCGTTGCATTCTTAGTGCCATCGTTTTATCCCGGAAATGTCACAGTGCAGCTTAATGACTCAAGCTTGGTGATCAGATGGAAACCTCCACCCAGTGATAAGATAAACGGGATCCTACGTGGTTATGATGTCATTGTTAGATATGGCACACGCCACAAAGAGGTGAGCTTATCTGCGATATAGTAATGAAATAAAGCCCTTTATTTTTGTTGTATTTTTGGTGTTTTACAACCAACAATTCTCGTTTCTCTGGTTCTTCATCTTCTGCTTACTGTTATTATTAATAAACAATATTTTAAT
>VURO01022645.1:56742-72635 GCA_015108175.1 Pelvicachromis taeniatus
TGCAATTTTTTTTGTTTTTTCAGGGGGAAAAACATCGCACTGATGTAGAAGTCTCAAAAACTCTGTAAACTATATCAAAAACTAGAGAGAACTATGAATGCTGAAAATCTTACAAGGGATCCATCATGTGGTTCCTTATTTTTACCTTTTACAGCGCTTAAAAAATGTATTAGACCACCACCCAGTGTAAGGTTTATGCCACAGCTCCCCTAAATTAACAATATTGATATTCACCAAATATCATTTAATTTATGAACAGAAAAAAGATTTAGTGGTTGATTGGTTTTGGACTTCATATTTGGGCATAAAAACATTAGGTTTTTGACATGTTGTTAAAACACTAACATTTTGCTATTTTGCTATTTTTATGACAGGTGGTCTAAAGAATTTGTTAAGCACTGTATGCACTGTTACAGTTTCAGTGGTGAATAGATTCATATTAGACAGTTTCAAATATTTTCAAAGTGAGCATTTGAGCAGACTTTAGACATGCTCAGTTTCTGATGTGGTTTTCTACTCCTGGTTTTCACTGAGATCAGAGAGAGGGCATATCCTTAATATTTTCATCTTCCCACCCCCCACCCCGCCTGTCTTCTTCTCAAATCAGTCAGAACAAAACAGAAGAAAAACTAATGGGAGGGAAAATCACTTATTTCAGACAGTGTGGATGAACTGAGAAACCCAGAATGTGGTAAATAAGTAAAATTTGGAACTGTGAATCATGCAAAGCTACTCTAGTTGAGTCCACTAATATAAACCAGCACTTGGAAATGGTAATAATATGTCAGCTTTATGGATAGGGACATTTTAGTATATTAAATAATTAAGAAGTTGCTACCTGCTGTATTTAATACATGGACTGGAGACATGAGTGCACATGTAAAATTGCATATATAGCAGGCAAAATGTTTTGCTCACATGCTAACTATGTGTCCATTTTTTTTTTTTACCATCAAATATGTTGTGTATAAATATAAACTCATGTACACACATGACGTAGCCATTGGAAGAAAGTGGAAAAGGTTTCTACAGGTGGCACTGAATTTACCTTTCCCCTGTAAATATGAAGTATAAGTAGTTTTATTCTCATATACAAATGTAGATAAACACATCACTATACAGTGATGGTCTTATGTTGCCAGGCTTCCTGAATCATAACAATTTTTTATATAATAAACAACATAGAATGAAAATTCTAATAGGAAATAAATAAATAACACAAAATAAGTAAACAAGAGAAAGTCCAATTAATAAATGTGCAAATGAGTTAAAGAGATCAAAGAGTTTAAGAAAAGAGATTGTATTTTTGCTTGTGCAAGTTTGCAGAACAGATATATATAGATAGTTGATAGAAGATAATAATAATAGTGCAAGTGCTGTAACGATAGTGAGTAGTTTTTATTGTTTTATTCAGGAGTCTATACAAACAAGAAATGTGGTGAAGAATAGCATATAAAACATAAGGTGCTATCTCTGATGCTTCTTTTTTAAGAGGCTGTGTTTTTTTTTATAACAGTGACTAATGCATTAAATATGAAAAGAACGAGTGCTGCATGCTGGGAATAGCTGACCCTCCCTTTGTCTTCTCTGCTGAACCACAGGTCAGCTCCACAGTTATCTGCGAACAACAGTTTATTCATTTGCCACAAGGCTTCAACGAGGCAGGGAAAGCGATTTCAAGGAAACTTTTTTCTTTGGATCAACTTTAATAGCTTATGATGCTGTTTGCATGTAGTCACACTTCTCTTCCTGTATTAGTGCGCTCTACTACAATAGAGTGACTTCGTCCTTCCCGTCTGTGTTGTAGTTAAAGGAAGTTGAGGGTGTGAAAACTGGCTGTTGGTAGTTTTCTCCATTTGGCATGTGCCTTTGAGTCATCACAAAGTGTCTATGGTATGAAAACAATAGAACGTGTATGTGAGGTCCAGATATTCCTATGTATTGTCCAGTCAGTTGGTGATGTAGTACTAGTCAAAGCTAACAGTGTAGCTTTGACCGGAAATACGTACAAAGACAATACCACCAATCCGCTGTCAGGATAGACAAAGACAGGGTAAATTGTTAAAATATGTCAATCAGGTTTAAATCAGACGAATAAATAAATGCAAATTTTGAAATTTTTTGGCATTAGAGCTCAACGGTGACAACTATTTCTCCTGAATCTGAGATTCAAATTTTCTGATTGTTTATTGTTAAATATTTAACCTCTAGCCCTTTTTTGTAGTCACAGACACAAGAGATGTTAATCATGGGTTTAGCACTGCCTGTCAGCACTTTGGTAAAACAGCGCAGACTGAGATGTACGGTTTACCGTGTGATGTTGTGAAATACAGGGTTAAGTCTGTCACATGCTACCTCCCATTGAGCACATGAGCATATCCTAAAAGTTTGTGTCCTTCCCTTTTTTTAAATGGGGGATTTCATTATATACAGTAATCAATACTACACAGTTCCCTTTGGAGTTCCCAAAAGGGGAGCAGCTCTGTGAAATCAGCTGTATGTGCTTTGGAGTTTTCTTTTGTTTTTTTATTAATTAATTTTTGCATTTAGTGGAAAGAAGGAAAAAAATGGAGAGAAAATCTGAAAAGTTGCTGAGCTGGATTTTGAGCTGTTGCACAAACGCACAAGACGTTTCTCAATGTACTCTTGCACCAGAAAGCCTTTATTTTCCTTAAAAATCTTCTTCGACTTGACCTAATGTAACATTAAATCTCTTTTACTTTTTCACCTGTGAGCTATAGTCTTCTGTTTGAACTTTTCTCTCTAAGATGATAATGATTAACCTTACCATGGCATGTTTTTTTTCAGTCAGTTGTGACAGTAGATGTAATTTGCTTTATGTCTGTTATTTTATGTTATTTCAGGTCCATAGTTTTACCACTTGGGCACATGTAGCTGTGGAGGAATTCAACAAAACCTACAGTGTGGAGGTGGCCGCATGCACGCAGGCAGGAAGCGGCATGGTCAGTCCACGAGTTGAATTGTTTGTGCCAGAGGACAGTAAGTGGCTCGTTCTGTTTATTTCCTCATCTTGAAGCTGATAATTTCATAAACTGCACAGCATTGTTCAGCTGATGCCGTACTGCTGTACTAAAATAGCATTACTGCCTTATGAATAGATACCAGTGCCTATTATGGTTGCAGTATTTTTGGAAACACAAGCAGCAAAGCTCACAGGACTGAAATACTGCCCATTTTTCAGCTACTTTCATCTGAGATTAAAATCTTTTAAACTCTTGGATGAATCACCATGAAATACAGTACACAGACTTTTGGTCCGTAGAGAGTGAAATAACTTTGGTTTCCTGGTCTTTCACGTCTTTCATCTCATCAAAATGTTGACCAAAAATCTTTAAAAGTACTGACTTTACCATCAGGTGCAGGTGTAATTTGGGATCAGTGCTAAATACAAGTTGTGAACATGGCAAAAATCAAGACTCTGATGTTGCAATTTTAAGCATGCTAACAAGCTGCTGGCGTTCATCTCAATGCAACGCTGACTGAATATATTTTTCAACTTGTTTACCAACTTAATAACTAGAGATTAGCTTTAAAACTTCAAAATTGGGGGGAACATTTGAAACAGAATTTATGTTGAAAACTATCATCACAGAGAATAAAACCATGGATGTGTTGCGTACGCTAACAAACTCTAATTCAGATAACTAATCCTTAACTTAAATTGCTGGGATTCAGATTTCTAAGTGTTCTCTTTGGTTTCTTCTTCTTATCTCAGAATCCATCGTACGCCCTTCACCCGGCTCTGAGACAGCGCTACCACACACCAACCACATTGTGGCGATCGTGATTTTTACCGTCTTTGTTCTGCTGGTCATCCTCGCTGGGGTTCTCTGTTTTCGGAATAGGGCTTATGACTCCTGTTTTGGGTAGGCTTAACAATTAAAACGTAATTATCCTAGTATGATAATCTTGTCTTTGAACTTGCTTCTGGTCAGTGCGTTCGTGAGACAACTGTATTTACTTTGATTTTAATCAGCTAACTGTAAACCGCTCCTTTGCAATATATATTTTCTTCAGTAGTAGTAACTTCCGGATTGATTTTGTAAACTTCCTTTGCTTCCTCTTAGTCACTGGAGTCTGCACAGTAGGTCATGTAATAACTGTGCAGCTGGAGAGATGGACAACAAACAGCTGTCAATTCTCTGGAATTCTTCATTATGAAGTCCGTGACTCACTGTTTCCACTCAGGATATGGATAGGAATGTTTCACAGGCAGAGAAAAACAGTATCCAACCTCAATGTCTGGAAGGCAACAGAGAGGTTTTCCTCTCTGTGACCTTGTCTTTAGTTGAATTTTTTAGCCTGCCTGTTATTTCTGACCTCTTAAAGCATCAGACAGAGGATTACCAACGTTCCTTGTTTTTTCTTTCCCCTGTCTCCCCCTGCAGGCAGTGGTGCGGAGATGAAGAAAAGCTTCAGCCTGTCATACAGTACACACAACAGAGGTCCTACAATCGATCAGACATAGGAGTCACTCGTATGTTCTTGAACACAACTACAGGATTAACATGGCTATAGCATTTATGTGTTATCAAAAAATGATGTTCTTGTCTTTTGTCTGCAGTTGAGAGCCTTGGGATCAGTGACGAACTCCAGGCCAAACTTCAGGATGTGATGGTAACAAGAAGTCTGCTCTCAGTGGGGAAAGTTCTTGGAGAGGGTGAGTAATCAGTTTCATGTATCTAAATTTGTAGGCATCCATATCAACACAGACAGTAAAATGCAGTATATGTGCACAGGTTTATGGCTGGTCTTAATTTTTACCAGGTGAGTTTGGTTCAGTGGTGGAAGGGCATTTCAGACAACCAGATGGCACTTCAGAAAAAGTTGCCGTGAAGACCATGAAATGTGAGTACTTGTGCTGTGCACAGATTCGCTTTAAATATTCACAAACTTAAAAAAATATGTCTTAACTAACAAATATGTAATTTTATTTTTACCACACAGTGGATAGTTTTTCTCAAAGGGAGATTGAAGAGTTCCTGAATGAAGCCGCTTGCATGAAAGATTTCAACCATCCTAATGTCATCAAACTGCTCGGTAGGAGATCTCTGCTGATATTACTGCACATTCTCTCTGTTTCTTTCTTTAGTTGCGTTCTTTTGCATATCCATGCATTTATTTTTGATTGTGCTGATTTATCCTCTTGTCTTTAGGTGTATGCTTGGAAGTAGGCTCAGGACACTTTCGTAAACCCATGGTCATTCTGCCATTTATGAAACACGGAGATCTGCATAGCTTCCTGCTGCGTTCACGCCACAGAGAGACTCCAATGGTAAGATTTTAGCCAAACACCAGCTTTGAAATGTTATATCATATTTATTAGAGGGTGACAGAGTGGTGTAGTAGTTGACACTGTCACCTTATCACAAGAAAGATACACGTTAAACGTCATGGTCGGCTGGACTTCTCTCTGTGGGGTTTCCCTGCATGTTTCCCTGGTGCCTCTATGCATTTATGTAAGTGTGTGTGAATGTTAGTGTTTTTGTGTTAGCTCGGTGATGGACTGTCATCTGGACAGGTATACCCTATATGACCTGGAATATACTCCAGATCCTGATCCTGAAATGAATAGATTATAATTAGACTAAATTGCTGTATTGTGTTTTCTTGCACAGTTCTTGCCCACTCAGACACTCCTGAAGTTCATGGTTGACATTGCTTCAGGTATGGAGTATCTCAGTGGTCGTAACTTTCTGCATCGGGACCTGGCGGCACGCAACTGCATGTAGGTTACTTCTTCTAATTTATGTTCAAAGTAGAGGATGCATTGATTGAACTTTTCCTGGCAACATTGGCAGCCTTCTTAAGTAAACACTGTCATTTATCATTTCAGAGGTTTATCAAATTCACTTTTTTCCTTTAGTGAAGAAGTCCACACCTTGTTTGTCTTACAGGCTGCGTGACGACATGACAGTGTGTGTAGCAGACTTTGGATTATCTAAGAAGATCTACAGTGGTGACTATTACAGGCAGGGGAGAATTGCAAAAATGCCTGTAAAATGGATTGCAGTAGAGAGTTTGGCAGACAGAGTTTTTACTGTAAAGAGTGACGTGGTGAGTAGAAACTATAGCTTTCCCCAGTAACAGACCTGTTTGTGAAAAGCAGTCACTAAAAGAACTGACTACTTTTCTGCACTCTTTTGTTTTTCTTGATGCTTTCTCTTGTGCTACAAGTGACATTTTAAAAGGTTTTGTCTTAGAGTGACACAGGGCATCATCTCTGTCTCGTTATTTATCAGTGTGTAACAAGTTTTAGGATTTTCCCCTGCCTTTGCACTTTTATCTTAAGTGTCAGATGGAGATACATCATATCATACAGTTAAACACGGGATAATGCCAAACACAGTATTTCAAGACAGCAGGAAAATACCAGTTTGTGAACATCAGTGCAACTTTTTTCTTCATGATGAAATATAATCTCAAGTTGAAATGCTGTTCTCACGCAGTGGGCGTTTGGCATCACCATGTGGGAAATTGCTACACGAGGCATGTGTCCGTACCCTGGAGTCCAGAACCATGAAATTTATGATCATCTAGTCGAAGGACACAGACTGAAGCAGCCCCCAGACTGTTTGGATGAACTGTGAGTGTTTGTCGTTCTTTACACAGATGTTGACTTTGGGTTTGATTGCTTTGAAAATAACCATATTGGTGCTATAAAAGTAGAATTTTAATGTTGTTGGTCTAAATCTTACGGCAACGGGACTAATATTGGCGGCTATCTTTTTGAAACATATTAACACAACAGTAAACCTCAAAAATAAATTACAAATGCTGAAAATATGCACTTTGAAATGTATCAAAATCAAGGTTTCAGTCTAATTATTTTTCAATACTTGGGGTCTAGGTATGAAATCATGTACAGCTGCTGGAGAGCCGATCCGCTAGACCGACCCTTCTTTCCCCAGCTGCGAGAAATGTTGGAAAAGCTCACTGAAAAGCTTCCAGAGTCTTCCAGCAGGGATGATATCATTTACATCAACACCAGCTTTCCTGAGGAAGACCCCGATCGAGAAGCATTTCAAGCAGAGCCTCCCGTGTTGAGCTCCTCACCTTGCTGCAGCCGCATGGCAGCAGAAAATACAGTAGTTACCGCGGACATTCACGGGAGTGTGGCAGATGAGCAGGATGATGGCAGCGATCGCTATGTGTTGGTGATTTCCTCTAATGCTCCATCGAGAGCCGCGACAGTGGATACGCCTCTCTTGTCAGATGATTCTTTAAGTCAAACAAATGGGACCACTGCAACAGCGATGGATCACAGCTTATATGACCCCACCTTCCTGCTATAGCAATTGGTACTGAGCAGTTACAGCCCTTACCATGGGTTGACATTACTAATCATTTTGCCTTGTTGTACTGGAAGCATGTGCACATTTCCTGCTGTGGACTTTCATAGATTGTTGTAGAGGCATTTTATGCTTAAATGGCCAACCCACATGTCAGTGTTTGTTGTTGCTTATTCTTTTTTTCTTCTGCATGCCAAGCTCAAACACACTCATGCACGTTCCATAAGCTTATGATACTCTGAACTGTGAAAAGTATTTACTGTATTGATTTCTGTGTTGCAGTGTAAATAGAGAATTGTACAGGACATTTATAAAATGATCTTTTTCTGTCAAAAAAAAAAACAATGTATTGACTTCTTTAAAGTAAACATAGATAAGTGTGATATAAAATGACCAGAATTCCCTCACAGATCACTGTGATAAATATTGTTAATGGTATTCCAGTAAGAAGGGAACTGTATTACCATAATGATGAAGTAAAAGCCTTCAACTTTCAGCTCCAAGGCCCTTCTTTTTTGCAGGATGACAGATGAGCTCAGGCCTAGAGTATAACTAGAACAGACCACATTGTGATCTGTAGTGAGAGTAGAGAGACGGGGGTAGAGAGCCCGGGGAGGTGGAGGTATGGACTGGAACGAAGAAGAATGCAGGTTCGTAACAGCAAGACAGAATATGCATGTGAATTAAAGGGGAGCGGGTGGAATGCAAGGAGCCGTTTAAATTCCTGGGGTCAAGTGCCGGTAGGGTGGAGTGGGCGGAGATGAGTATCAGGCTGATGACATAAGGAAAGCAGCAAGAGTGAAAATGAAGGTTTACAAGCTGGTAATGAGACCTGCAATGATGTATGGTTTGGAGATGGTGGCACTAATGAAAGATGGGAAGCAGGAGCTGCAAATGTTAATATTTTCTTTGGGAGTGACCAGAATGGACAGGATTAGAAATGAGCACATCAGAGGGACAGGCTTGGAGTCAATGTTAAAGTGGTAAGGTTTAGATACTTTGGACATGTACAGAGGAGGAATGGTGGATATACTAGCAAAGGACATGGAGGTTTGAGTGACAGAAGAGGATGCAAAGAATAGCTTGAGATGGAAGCAGATGATCCCATAAAGGAAGCGGCCAGAAGATGAGCATAGAAGTATAAAAACACAAGAAAAAGACTTCCCAAAAAGTTGATTCTCTTCATCTGGGCGTAACGTTTTCAGTGGGAGAAACGTTTTGTCACTCATCCAAGTGACTTCTTCAGTCTCAGCTGACTGCAGGTTTCCCCAATCTTATAAACAGTACATTTGCATAATGACTGAAACTAGCACCACTGAAGGAACAATGAGCTGGGAGGTCAGTTCCTTGGATCATTAATATGCAAATTACCATGACTATTGATCAACAACCACAACATCACATCAAGAAAACCTTGATAATATGTGGTTATCCCATTGCATTTATGCAATCTGTATAAGGCTTTCTTTTATATGTGGTTGTTGGATTAACAGAGTGCATGGATTTTCTTTTTAAAATGATGGGAATTGCAGCTTCCATATTTTATGTCCATATTGTTGCAGCTATTATGATTCTACTGTTAAAACTGTCTTTAGCAATTCGGTTTAAACCATGCTGAAACTGGGTTAATTTAAAAAAAAAAAAAATTACTATTAAGTATGACACATGAAAATAGGTCAGTGTTGCCCACAGCCGCCAAACAGGTGGTCCTCTGATTATATCGCACAGAAAACAGGCAACCTGGTTTTAGAAAAAACTAATTAGAGCACACAAAACCAGAGAGAGGGTCTCATTTCTGAAAATATCATTAAAACGGAAAACACTCTGGATCCAAACCTTCCTTTATAATAATCGTGTTCACAGCGAGATTCAGACAACCTAGGATCCAAATGTACTCATTCCTAGTTAAAGCGAGTTCCTCAATATTAGAGAGTATATTAAAGTAAAAATGAACTTGATGTCATTTTTACTCTTCTTCTTTGATAAGAAGAACAGTAAAACCCTCGTAGAACTCTCTTAAACTGAATACAAAAGAGCTGTCTCAGTCTGTCATGGAAAGGTGATTCCAGTATGACGACCTAATATCATTCGAAAACATCACAGTATTCCGTGAACAAACAAGACCTGATACACTACACTACAGAAGGTACAAAACAAATAAAGCAACACACATATGATGTGCACAGAGTGCTCAAATGATCTAAAATAATAATAAAAAAAATTAAATATCAAAACATTTCTTCTGACTCTCAGCAGGAGAGGAGCAATGACTCTGGGATAGCAGGTGACGTGCAGGTAACAAACGTTGCAGACCTCCTGGGCCCCTCCCCTCTTCTTTGAGCAGTTGCGTTCACGGCGCCTCCCGCAAGTGGTGAAATCTACACGTAACGAATATGGCTGCTACAGTCGGGATGAGGACGTGGAGCTGTCCGATCAGAGGACTTATCTGTCCGTGGGTGGTGTTTTCTGTAATTATACTCAACATTATCAATGGAGCTGTTGCAGCGCCAGAGACAGGGCTTTGGAAAATGACAGTTGTTAATGTGAGTATCTTTCTGAAACCGCTGAATACTCCGGATAACTGCAGCACCCTTAGCTAGCGTTAGCTACATTATCCTTGTTATGGTAACTCGCTGACAGCTGTGAATGTGATGACAAGCTTGTAACTAACACTAATGGTATCTCTTTAGACTTTTTAAGCCACTCTTTATAAACTGTGATAACCGAAAGAGCAGAGAAATGTTTTGTATAATTAGACATTAGTCATGCCGAGAACGGTTAATAATAATTAGGTACTTCAACGGTAGTAGTCAACTAGCTAACTGGTTACAGCTTAAGTTAAACGGACTAAAGTGAAAAGCTTATTATTTTCTCCTTGTCTCTCACTATCTCTGGACTAAAACTTGCGAGTTTAAGTTGTGTGTGTTCAGGTAATGTCACACATGATAACACGTCATTAAAGCATTCTTAAAGTCGATCTTCAGTCAAGTGCTTGTACAGTTCACTCCCTCTTTTTGTTTATTAATGATAAGGCACGGCTCCTTCAATTAGCCCACAGAGACGTGGACAGCCTTGATCAATAATTTACATACGGAGACGTTTCAGTTTCCACTCTGTTATCCTCTATCCAGTAGCAGTAAAACGTGCATTTGCAGGTGCATTCTGAGCAGGTCACAGGTCAGACACCTAGGAAAACACACTTATGGATAATATTTCTTATATTAATAATACTTTTTTATATTATAAGATAAGTTTTTGGTTCTTATTCCACTTTACACAAACAGCGTCCAGCTTGTTTGGATCTGAGAGATCAAAACAGTACCACTGATCAGTTAGTTTGCCTAACTAAATCGATCAATATGAAAAATAATTATGAATAAATGTATTACTCCGTAGGCCTCAAGACTATTGCTGTTAAGGAAATCAGTGTATAACGACACTGATATTGAACTAAAAGGTAAGACATGGTTTAAAATAAATTACTCATAACCTGTTCCCCAAAGTGCTTCCTTTTTTTGTGCTATGTCATCATGTCTTCATGTTTCAGTCGTGTCTTTTGACTGTCCTGAGGAGACGAGCATCACTATTCACTGGTTTTTGAAATACTACCCCTGTCACAACGAATACAACAATATTGACGTAAGCAAAAAATACTTTCTGTAATACCATCTGCGTTGAGTTGATAGTTTGTTTCTTCTTCTTTTTTTTTGTAACTTTAGGTTATTATGTTTTTTTAATATATCTGTATACATGTAGAATATAATGGGACTGCTTCAAAATTTCAAGACGTGCAGCACTAAAATTTTTCTAAAAATTCCATGTGGTACAGAAAACAAAGTACACTAAACAAAATACATGACAGTATGGGCTGTCATGGTTAAAACATCAAACGTGTTTTCAAAAAGAATAAAACAGACAAAAAGCCCCAAAATGGGTCAACACTGCAGTGTAATGTGTGTTTTCCATTTTTCCCCAGAATGCACTACATTTTGCTTTTTATAGTCTTTAATCTGTATAAACATGTTTCTCTGCTGATATTAATGATATTTTAATTGTTGTATAGTGGTCTGTGACTTTTATCTCTGTCTAAAGTATTATATGAATAAACTATACTTACTTAGGTCTATAGGTCAATTCTATACACTGAATATCTTTACTTATGGCCATCAATGGCCCTATAATGGGAGATCCTTTGCAAAGCTAATGCATTGTTATAGTCTAATTTGCCTCCCCAAATATTTTTTTTTGGTAAATATCTATCACATTTGGGCAATTTTAAATCCATTTTTTACATGTAGAAAGTCAGGCATGTAAATTCAATATTGTGGCACAGAATCTCTCCCAGTCTACTGTGAACATTGTACCAGTAAAGTTTAACGAAGGGACAGCTTCAGGATGCATGAAAGTAATTAAATCCTCACCATTATTTGAGTGGTGCACTGGTCTGTCTGGTGCCTTGCTTGTTTCTAATTGGTGAATTGTGACTGTGTTTGTCTGTAGGAGCTGTATAAGAGGACACATGATACTTTTGGAAAGAGGCTGGATCCAAACCCATTTGGACAAGGGGAATACATTGAACACATACACAGTCCCATTGTATGTAAAAATGGGCTGCGATTCCCGATTCTCAAAGTGGGTTTACTATGTTGGTGTCCTCAGCACAGCCATATTGTTAATAATGTTGTTGTTTTTAATTCCTTAACATCCTGCAACTGTGTTTCTTTTCAGAAAGCAAAGGCAACTCCACGTGTGTCCTCTGCGGTTGAAGTGATGGTAAGAACCTGCAAATGATCTTTGATTTTAAGGTTAATTGTTACATATGTTTTCATAAGTAATAAATGCTGGATTTCTTTAATTCTGCAGGATAAAAATGACCCAAAATGGATTGCAGAGGAGTATGACAGCAGCAATGCTACGAAGTACAGCAGTGTGAAAATCAGAGACAACGTCATAGCCACTACTTGGAAGGATGGCCCTTACCTGCTAGTCATTAATATTGAGCCTAGTAAACCAGAAACCAACTGGAGTTTAACAGGTGAGATTTTTTAAAACTAGTAAATATGAGCAGCTTGTAATTGTGGGCAGCTCAGGTAGAGTGGGTCATCTACCCGTCAGAGGGCCGGTGGATAATTTCTCTGGCTGCTCCAGCCTACATGTCATAGTATCCTTGAGCAAGACACTGAACCCCGAGTTGCCCCCGATGCATTCATTGGAGTGTGAATTGTAGAAAGTTTGTAGGTACAGAAAAAAGTGCATGTGAGACTGCGTGAATGCAGTTTATGGTAAAAGCATAAACAATTTTGTACCTTTTCGTTTTTTTAAACTGCATTAATTCAGCCGCCCACCTGTCTCATACACGCAGAGCTTTTTTGCTGACACTGAAGTGTCAGATGTCAGAATTTGCAACATCCAAATTCTTAAAGTGGCAGTCGACATAATGCCAAGTGAATGCTGATTTTGATCTCATATCCTGGAGCCTTTTCTATTAAGAGGTGCATACATTTAAATAGTTTATTTGACTCCTCTGCAATCCATTTTAGTTTTGCTTTCTGTCACACTCCGTCTTTGCCTTTTTTCCTTTTTCATGCAGCAGGGCTCTTTTGTTGGGTAGTTTCTACAGTCACTCATCTTGTTTTTCTTTGTGTCATTTGAGCTACCTGGAGAAAACTGCTGATAGCCACAGAGTAAGACAAAGGCACTTGTCCTGTTTTGGCTGCACTGATGTAATTTTCCTGGGAAATTTTATTCCCGTTGGCAGATATAAGTGCACAGGGAAATTGAAGCTTTAAAGCAACCAGGCTGAAGACTTAGCCGCTACATTGTGTAATCAGAATTTAGATCATAATGAAAACGTGCCTTTTGTCTGTTTAATGTGCTTGGGTAAAGTGTCTTGCATCATTAGTCTAATGTCTGGTTTTTGTTTTTGCAGTTAATGTGGTAATGAAGGGCAGCCACGGCTACATTTCTGTCACAGAATGGCCTCTCATGATTGTAAGTAGATGACTTTCAAATAAATGATTGCAATTTATGTGATTTATTGGTCACTTGTTAACTATTTGCCCATTAATAATATGTTCCCATAATTATTTGCTGTCTCCAGTGGAATGACATGGGTCTTTTGTGTTTATGTGTGTTTTAAATGAACTCATTATATACACTATTATTAGATGTGGTCTTATATTAAGAGGACGGATTAGGTAAACTGTAAGAAAACATGCCGCTTTAGCTCTTGAACTCCTACTACCATTTCATTAAATGTGATTTTAAATTCAAAGGAAATAATTTGTTTTTAAGATTTATAATCCTGAAGTAACCAAAAACTGACAGATCCAAACCAAAGTTTCTCTTGAAATTGTTCTCTAACTGAGTGTCTGTTTGCAGTTCTACATGGTGATGTGCGTCGTGTACATCCTGTACGCCCTGTTGTGGTTTCTCTGGGCAGCCTGCTATTGGAAAGATCTCCTGAGGATCCAGTTTTGGATAGCAGGGGTCATATTCCTCGGCATGGTGGAGAAGGCCGTCTTCTGTGCCGAATACGAAAACACCAATACTGTCGGCTCTGCTTGTGAGTGTTTATAGACGGACACAAGGGTTCTCTTTTTCTCTCATGTCAGAAAGTAAGTTTTCAATATATTTACTTTACTTTAGCTCCAGGTTTGCTGATCTTTGCTGAGTTGGTCTCTGCCTTCAAGAGGACTCTGGCTCGTTTGCTCGTCATCATCGTCAGCCTTGGCTATGGCATTGTGAAGTATGTCAAAATCTATACACACAGCTACTTGTAGAATAATTGAAACCCCCCCCCTTAAGTTAAACAAAATGGGGGAAAAAAACCGACCAGTTTTTGGGGCGTTGTTTTTCTTCTAGACCTCGATTGGGGACAGTGATGCACAGAGTAGTTGGGCTTGGCATCCTCTACTTGGCCTTTGCTAGCATTGAGGGTGTCCTGAGGATTACAGGGGTGAGTTGTGATCTTTGATTACTTTGATTTAAGTGAGAAAAGCCTTTGCAAATGTCAATAATAACATTTGGCAATTAGAAATGAAAAAGGTTTAAAGTCACACATTTAAATAGTTTATTTGACTAAAGATATGAGCTGAACTCATACAGTTAACAGTGTAATTTGGTGTCATGCTGTATTTTTATGAAGTAAACTTGACGTCACAATTTCTGGATTCTCTTGTTGGGCACCAAATATCAAGGGTCGAGACAATGGCCGCGCTCTCATCACAGCAATTGTTCTGACTGTGTTTGACTCCGGCGCCATCTGGTTCATATCCTTTCAGTGTATTCCTCACCAGCACAAATATCAATAGTAACTGGAGTGTCCCAACACAAGAAAGTGGACACGTTTGTGGGCCAATTGAGTGATTTTGAGAGTTCTTGGCTTGTGGGTTGGATTATTTATATTCCTCTTTGCACTTAGGTAGATGGTTTTATGTTTCAGTTGCAGTGCTGCTTTCCTATCTGTTATTTGTTTTTTCCCCCACCTCACATCTTTCTCCTCTTCCTTGTGTCCTCTGCTCCTGCTCTGTTATCCCTTCTAGGCAAAAGACTCTGACTTGGCTCTGCTGGCCAACATTCCCCTGGCTCTGCTTGACTCTTCTTTATGCTGGTGGATATCCTTTTGTGCACCTACAGCCTTTCCTTGTGTGGTTCTCCTCTGCTTCTCACTTCCTACACATGAACCCATGTTCGATCAGGAAATTGTGGCCTTCATCTGTCCTGTTCCTTCACCAGATCATTAGTAGCTGAAATACAGCTTCACACAAAGACATCTTGAGTCTCAGTTGAAACAGCCTTGCTTTAATCATTCATTCTGTGGTGAAATTTGTAGCAAAGCATTATTTTCTGGTTGATGATTCAACCTCTCCTAAAATCTTTGCTGCTGCTTTCGTTGCATAATTAATGACATTGCAGCGTTGACATTTTTCAACAGTCTCAGTCTAAATTAGTAGAAACGATTGATTTTTGCATACCCGTCCACCAGACTTCCCAGATTGTGCTGTTTAAAGATTATATCAGCATGGGTGCCACTAGTGTGGGGGATAGGATAAAATCATTCCTCATAACTTGAAGGCATACGATACATGTTTTTTAATAGCCCACAGACTAGTCGTGCAGTGTCCTTTGTGCACTGCCTTTGTTGACAATAGACACTCGCTGCAATTAGACAGGCTGACCACAGACTGCTAGCAGACTGTCAACGTGTTACCACTGCTGGTCCATAATTTCAGCTTTATTGAGAACAACGCAGTCAGAGAGGGAATTGTCTCTGTCATAAGACATAACATTCCCATGAGGGAAAGTGCTACACTGCACACTTGATCTTTTTCAGGGCAGCTCACAGATCCTAAAAACATCCACGACAAACAGAGACAGCAACATAACCTGTGGCATGCTTTCTCTCCTTTGATGTTGCAACCAAGAAATGCGCATTTCTCATTGAACCGGAGTTATGAGTTAGAGGAAATATTTTGATATGGGTCTATAAAGGTGTTTGGAAAAATATTGTTATAGTATGGCATTGCATTTTTGTTTTTATTTGAAACAACTGATAAACTGTAAATGGGGGGGGGGGGG
>VURO01022645.1:91181-137614 GCA_015108175.1 Pelvicachromis taeniatus
TGCTGAGTCTTTACTGCTGTAAATGCAAAACAGCTTCTTTCTGTCCTGACAAGTATTCTTGACAGAGCTATGAACTGCGCTGGTCCATCACCAGCATTGGTGTCAGTGTCTGTTGCCAAATAACACAATTCCACAAATCCGCTTCCCCTGTCAAGTACCCAATGCTGTAAATGAGATGGCCTTGAAGTGCTGGATGAAAAGTATAATTCCATAGAGCAAGAAAGTATGTCTGGCTCTCCACTGTCACTCACTCAAGAGGAAAAATCAAGTAAAAAAAAAAAAACTTTCTAAAATGTTTTAAATTTGATACTCTGGAATCTTCTCTTGACTTTAACATAAAAGTAATCTCCTGAATTATAAACAAAACAAAACAAAAAACACAACAACAGCAGTCATATCATGCATGCATATGAAACTTTATACAGCATGACATGCAAATGAAAGGACTTTAGTGGCGTTACAGGGTAAATGCTGCCCTACTTATAGTAACCAACCACATACTGTACTCTGTGTTTAAGTGGCTGGTGGAGCAAACTTGGACATCTCTCCTGTGGTTTCAACAGTCTTTTATCAGGTACTTTAACTTTGAAGCATATGGGTAATGGATGTGTAATAGTTGGTAAAAAAAAAAAAAAGAAAAAAAAAAAAAAAGAAAAAAAAGAAACGCAAGTTTTATTAAATCTTTTAAAATCTGTTTTGATTAAATCATTGTCTAAGTACATAATCTTAATATCTGGTTTCTGATTTTAGTCAGTGTTGAAACTGGTAATTTGTTTCATCAAAAGCATCTGGTCGTCATGCAATTCACCAAGGGACAGTTAAAAAAATATTAGTGGGAATGTATTTATATATATTTTAATTTATATTTAATTTTTGTATGTGATAGAACAAAAAACACCTTTGTAATGACTAATATTTGTTGATTAAATTCATTTCAGCCACTCCAATAAAAGGTCCTTGCATTGCCATGTCCAGCTGATTCTTTTGACTTTAGCTGAGCCATGCTATGATTTACGGTGCTTTTTTCTTCTGTGACAAGTCAAAATGTCTGAAAAGATGACAGCGACAGTAGTTACGATGATGACTCTGCTAACTCTGATGGCACTGTTCCTGTTTATCACTCACCAGCCGACTGGTCTGCTTGAGGTAACTTGGAGACAGAGTTCTGAAGCGCTGCCAGTTTTGACTTCATGATCCTGAGACCCTCGTTAAACCGCATCTCCTGGCCTTTCAGAAACTTCTCCATCTGACGGAGCACCCCAACCACCTGGTGCTTATCCATGCATGTCTGTTAATAACAAATGAGGACTGTGAGCAGAATAAAGACTCCTGGAAAAACATTTCGAAATCCAGAGACATGCCAGCAAAAACTGAGCGAAGGATGAAAGGTTACTTCAGTTTAATGGTTATAAAACGTAATACCTGAGTGATGAATAAACATTATTGTGCAGCTGTGGAGAATGAAGTAATTTAGATTAAACCCATGTTATTGGTGGACAAACAGTTATTATAGTCAGAACACATTTTCACTGATAATAAAATATGTTATGCAACAGTGTGAAAACATTTATTTGAGATATTTTTACTATACTCAATGATAAGTGCCAAACTATAATTTGTTTCACCCAAAAAATTGATTTCTACTAGAATATATTCATGTATACCTCACAGCACTCTCCCTCACCCCTTTTCACTCTTATACCACAACTGTAGGGAAAGACACAGCTGGGCTAAAGCTGTGTGGCAGATGTCAGTGGGACCTAAGTCCAAAATGCTGTTCCTGTGTATATTTTGCATGGTGGTAGGAAGGCACATGCTCATTGGATTATCCCGAATGGGTTTAAAATAGCATGGGTGCCACAGGCAGTTACTTTGGAGGGAACACTTGTCAAGCCATTACAAAGTTCCCCCCAGAAAGTGACGCTAATCCTTTCAGGAGGGTTTATTAATCACATGCTTACATTGGAACATCTCTGGGCAGCATACCTCAAATTCCTGCACTGGAATTCAAAGGGCTTCGTACAATAACAACAAGGTTCAATACATTAAAATGCATATAGTACAGAGCTCGGACCTGCACAGCATTTAGACGGGCACCTGAACTGTTATCTACCTCAGGCAGAAAACAGGGGGAATGCCACCAGACATGACAAGACATGAGAAGATTCAATTGATTTTTTTTTTCAATGGAAAAAAAAAAACACAAAAAAAATAAAAAAAAAAAATGGAAAAAAAAAAACACGAAGTAGATTTAAAATTACACTGTGGTCAAAAACCTTCTAACAAACGTTTCTTGCGCTCAAACTAATAAGAAAAAAAGAAAGAAAAATAGCAGCAACAACAACATTTTGGTGTCATTGTATGGATAGTTAAATTTGTTTCTAATCGTTTTGTTTCTGAAAGATGTATGAACATATTTTGATGGGATTATTGACCTAGTTTTCTCACGCGTAAAATTCTCGGCTCACTCCTGGACACGTAACGTAAATTGCTCCTACCTGATCGGTGCCATGACCACTCTGGACGACTGTCAAACACAGCAAAAGCAAACACCTGCATCGGAAAGACAGTGCCATCTCAGAAACTGCAGCCAAGTTAACAGGCTACCGTTTCCTATTGCTGTTCTCAGATATTTAACAGGCTTCTTTTTAGGCGATAGGATCCCCCCAGAATAGTGGAGAAGTTCCGTCTACTTGTTTGAAGAGGGCAGAAGATGCTCATCAGGTGCCTGAGACAGAGATGCGCCCGCGTCTCTTTATCTGGACTCTTGGAAAGTTCAGCCTCTGAGCTCTGCACGCCACCTAGGCTTCCTGCAGCGGGAATCCCTCCCACCGAGACACATTCAAATACTTTTCTTTCTTTACCTCTCTCATCCCATCATACAACATAATCGACGCATTTGGCAAATTGCACGAGTATAGTTAGACTTTTATAGTTAGTTATAGCGCCGTAAAGATTATTTTCCCTACAACTCAATAATGAATGGCTTTTTTCAGAATTAGACTGGCATTAACACAATATATCTAATGGGTTTGTCAAATATCAGCATTATTAGATTGATTAACTTAACCTGCGACTTTTTCCAGTCTTTTGTGAGTTTGCTGGATATAATAACCGGACGCACAGTATGTTTACTGGCACGCATTTCTACGAGCAAACTCTTTTAAGTCTTTACGGGTCGGATTTGTAGAGTTAAAGCGACATCTGCTGGTTGATGACGGAACTACACACGCGCGTGAAGTCCAACTACGCGAGCCCATTCGCGTAAAAAAAAAATTAAAAAATTAAACGACACAAGAAATGCGTTTGTGCTTATAAATCGACAAATATTCAGCTTCAGATATTTTTAATTTTGACAATCAGCGTAAAGTATGATGGTTATAAGTGCATAACGCACGCGACAGCACTGAAAACAAAGGGAAAAACGAAGTGCGATATGCATTTCATTGTTGCAGATGTTGGAAGTGACCGACACTGCGTTCAACCAATAAGAACGGCAGCTCTGCTTACCCGTGCTGGCTTTGACCAATTGCCGGGCAGAGTTTGCTGTGTCCATGTTAGATAGATCCCGACAGGAGTATAAAAACGCCGAGAATACATTATCGAGGAATGTGCTGCAGAACTCAGAAGCCATTTTGAGATGATGTCCCTGTTGAGAAAGCCTATGAAGATGCTGAAATCAACGAACATGGTTACATTTCTGTCTGTTTCTCCCTCCGTCTCCTCTATTTCACCATGGCAGCTGTCAACCGACGGGACATTAGCAAAGCGGGGTATCAAGCTGCGCTCACAGAGTTAAAACGTCATTGATATGAAAGAGGAGAGTGTCTGTTTACTGTCTCTGTCGAGACATGTAACACCGTGAGTCTTTTCCAGTCTGAAATCTTCCAGCATCTCTCACAAACCAACGTCTCCTTGAGTGACTGAATTAATTCACTCTTGTACCGGGGAGAAGGGAGGCAGATCCGTTCTCCAATGGCTTCTGTGAGCCTTGTTTCCAGTCCCCCAGCCCCTGTTCTTGACAAAAACATGACAGACTCTGAGCTTGCAGGGGATGAAAGGTCGAGTAATATTCTTGTGCAATTATTAATACGCTCATCTGTGCGTTTCAGTTTCAGTGCTGTGGGTCTACATGCTTGTGTTACTGTTTTCTCTTTTAACCACGAATTGCGGGATATAGAGACATTTCACTTCTTTTCCCCCCCTCTCTTAACATTTTTTTTTTTGCATGCCTTTTTGGTGCAGTTGAATGGCGCTGTTCACACAGCCTCGATTACACATCACCGTGTCGATGAGACTCATTCATGATCATTTCCATGCAACATAGAGACCTCATCGTTCTGTTGTTGTAGCTCAGGGATTCATGGCTTCATTGTTGCCATCTGCAGGAGACTATGCAAATGACTATGATGTGAATGCCACGCCCATTCTCATACTGTACTCCCCCTACTGGGCGTCTACCGGTATTGCTGAAACAGGGTTCACGCAGAGTTGAGATGATGTGCTTCTGCAGGATTCAGGCCATGCCTATGTCCTTGTGATTTGCTTTGCATTATGCTCATAAACAAGACGAACACTTTGGTTTTCTGTTTAAAAAAAAACAAAAAACTTTGAGCAAGTAAATTTTCACTGATTTTTCACAGTAGAAAACCAAGTTATGTTGGAAAAAAAACTTGATGGCTCAAGTTCTAGCCTGGACTTTGAGCATCTGTTAGCTCTTAGTCCTCTGGTTTAAATTCTTAAAATGGGCAGAAACATAATTTTCAATTCCAGTGTGGGCCCCGGGTATGATTGAAGCAGCTAGTGTTGTTTATCACTGGAAAATGCATGTTAAATAACATTTACATAGTTGTATTCGGTCCTTATAAACTGCCTTCTAACAGCGATGCCACTATTTTCCATCATTTGCTCCGTTAGATAGTGCTGTACATGCAGTTACAACAATAGAAAAATTTGATTTTAAACAAAATATTGAACCTGGCAGATGTTTTTCATTGAGGATGACTGCTGACCTGTAAAGATTATTCCCCACCTTTTGCCCTCTGACAGCTGAGACAGGATCCAACAGCCCTGTGGCCCCTAAGCTGGATAAACTGTTAAGAAAATGGCTAGTTAGATGGATGTTTCTTATTAAACCTGAGGCCTGTGCTGCTTCAATTAACTTAAAAGCCAAGTTTACATACACAATGTTAGCTTTGGATTAAGTCAGACTGAAGCCTGACCTGTGCAGGTGTGAGAGGGAGAGGTAGCTCGTATCTGTAAAAACTGACCTGGACAGTTGGAGTGGATCTGTTTCGTGTTTTTGTCTCACCCTCCCACCGGCACTGTATTTTTAAATCACCTGGAGTTTCTTCTAATGAAAAAAAATACCAACACTGAAATGTTTGCCAGGATTTTTTGTGACATTAACAATTTATTAGGATGCTTATTCTTTATTAGCATGTTTAAAATTTGTTTTAAATATCTGAATTACAAATGTTTAAATTTGGATGAGGTGGTATAAACTACTTTAGTGGTGCAACAAAATGTACCGTATTTACAAAAAGCCACGTGTGTATGAAGTATAACCTGGTCACACTCAGTCATGAGTAACGCTCTGCAGACTAATAAGTGATCCTATGATTGTAATGGTAATCATCTTGCACCTTGAGGCGACTGTTGTTGTGATTTGGCGCTATATAAATAAAATTGAATTGAATTGAAAAATTCTTGCGTTCCTGTGCCGAGCACTGGATTGTCACACAAGCTTTTCCCAGTTATTTTAATCAGCATGAGGAAATATTCCTTTGGAGAATCCTTGCAGGAGCGCTCGAGCGTTTCAGCCAGAACTCCAACAGTGTTCATCTTTTTGCTCTTTACATGAGGTTACTTGGACTTTGTAATAGTTACCTTTGTCACAAAATTACAGGGGAACAAATGTGTGGCCTTATTTATTGGTATCAAAAGCATTCACAAGGGGTTTTCTTGGCAGATAGCTCCACATGCTTTGGTAGGTTTTTACACCAGCTACCCTACATAACGAAACCCCAAAGGAAGTTGTGGCTCCTCAAACCTGAGATGTTTTAGAAATTTGTGACAGAAAAACAGCTGATTATTCCTAATCATGATTTTTGTTTTTATTAACTATAGCTACAATTGGTGTATTATTTGTAAATATTTAAAGTATGTCCAAAATAGTGTCAAAACACAGTGTGTGAGTATTTATATTGCTTTTATCTTTCCAGAGAGGATGGCGAACTGGAAGATGGAGAAATAGATGATGAAGGGATTGGAATTGAAGAGGACAACAAGGAGGCTACGGAGGTGAATGAAGAGAAGGAGAAGGAAAAAGAGAAGATTAGAGAGAAAGAGGAAAAAGCTCACAGACACTCCAGGAAAAGATACAGAAAGACCCGAGAGAAGAGACGGTCTAAAAGAAGGAGACGTGACAGACCGAAAGTAAGATGCTACTGTGCAGCTTGATGCATTCAAATCTGAACTAATTTAAAATTAATTTTATGTTCCATTTTTCTTTTATTCTGTTTACCCTCTCCCCAGCATCACTCCCCCTCGAGCAGCTCCAGCTCCGACAGCTACGACTCTGACTACGATCGACCGGAAAGGTCCAAAGGCAGAAAGGGCCTGGGGTCTAATCGAGAGTCTGATGGCCAGTCCTCTCAGGTGAGTTCAGAACAGCTGGCATGGCGCAGTGTTAATATTCATGCAAACATTATGGTGTGACATTCACTGCCTTTGGTTTGACCACTAGCATTCAAAGGGAGGCAACTCACACAGGTCCCCACCGTACAAGAGCAGCGATTTTGACAAATACAGCGACTACAGCGACGACAAGTACGACTACGATGACGAGGAGGATGATTATGAAGACGACATGCCCGAGTATCAGCAGTCAAAGGATTTGTCGAGTCAGGGAAGGGGGCGGCATGCCAAAGACCAGATGAACAGAGGAAACATGAGGGGGATGAAGCACCAACAGTGTACGAATGCTTTTCAAATTTTAAATACGTCGGTGTGATGGGGAGAGATGTGTCGCACACATCTGTAAGGGTGAAGAGAGTTTTCTCATTTCTGTTAAAATGTAACTTCCAGACGGGCAGAGGGGAAGAGGCAGAGGGAGTGGACCGGGGAGAGGACGCGGGATGCTGAACAAGAACAAGAAGCTGAAGGGTAAACCCTGGGGAGGACGCGGACGAGGTCGAGGGGGAGACCAGTGCATGGAAGACATGACACAGGTATGTGAGCTCAAAATGTCAGTGCACTCTCCCACCGCTGGTTTAAATTGCATTGTGAATTAGCTGTTGCTAATTTTGTGTTACAGGAAGGAAAAATGTCTTCCGGTTTCCAGAAGAAGCGGCCAATAATGAGCAAGGAGTTTATCAATCAGCATACCGTTGAACACAACGGGAGGTACATCTGCAAGTATTTCCTGGAGGGTCGGTGCATCAAGGTACGGTAGCGTTAATGCCCTTTCATTTGTTTTTATAACGTAAACCTGCTTTCAGTAAGGTAATAACTGTCCTAACTAACTTAAAAGATTAAAGAAAAAAACATTTTATGATGTCTTCATACAGGGCGAGCAGTGCAAATTTGAACACGAGCTTGTTGTACCAGATAAAAAAAAGGAGCTTTGTAAGTTTTATCTTCAAGGATACTGCAGTAAAGGAGATAACTGCATTTACATGCACAATATCCTTCGCTAATAGTTCTTAATTATATTTTTGTAATTGGATTGCAAAAACTGCACTCTTTAATTATTCCTGTTCCTTAACCTGTGACTGCACATGAATACCCATGCAAGTTCTTTCATACTGGAGCCAAATGCTATCAAGGAGACAACTGCAAATTCTCCCATGAAGCTTTGACTGATGTGACCAAGGAGCTGCTCGATAAGGTAAAACAAAATATAGTTGAAGCTAATCCTTAGCTCTGTCTGCGGGTGTGTTATCTCTTCTTTCTGGTGTGTTTATTCAGATAATTAATACTGAAGAGGAGAATGCCCGGGAGGATGAGTTGGAGCTGGAGGATCTGAGAAAACAGGGTATTTCCCCACTTCCAAAGCCTCCTCCTGGGGTTGGGCTGCTGCCTACTCCTGGTCAGAGCAGTCCTACAGATAGCCAAGCAGGGAAGAAGATCCCCTCTCTTTTTGAAATCAAGGTTCAACCAACTGTAGACTTGGCACAAAAAATCGGTCTGAGGTAACGGAGTAATCTGTAATTAAAACTAGGTAAGACTTTAAAAATAATTTGGATTATATCCTAAGCTTGAGTGCACTCTGTTTTTCAGTGGATCGAGCTACCCTCAGAATCAAGGAGAATGCACAGGTGAGTTTACTGGAGGCTCAGAGGACACACAGAGTGGCAGCATTGTGCCGTCAGGCTCTTCTGCTCCTCCCGTTCCTCCCCCCGGATCACCCGTTCCCGTGGGTCACACCGCCGCGCCACCGATGCCACAAAGCCCACCAGGGCAGCACCTGCCACACGGATTTCCAATGCAGCCGCCGATCCCCACCAGTCAGCCTCCACCCTTCCATGGAAACCGACCTAATATCAATCCACAGATGAGGCCTCCATTCCCCCCTATACCAGATCTACAGATGGCGCAAAATCTCTTTCCCTTTCCGTCTGTGGGTCAGAACCCAGTAGACTTCCTTAGCAGCTTCCTCCGAAACCAGACCATTGATCAACAAGGAGGTGAGTCATATAAGCATATAATTAATTAGTAGTTCTAATAGGTTAACTGCCTTTAACTTGTGGCTGACTGTGCAAAACTTTGTGTCTTTTTTCTTCTTCAATTTGGTAGACCCTAGTCTGGCTTTTATACAGAACCTCCAGCAACAGATTGGTGCAGAGTCACAGTTGCAGTCTTTACCACCAGCAGTACAGAAAGCCATTCTTTTACACCTAACACAGCAGCAGCAACAACAAGAGTCAAACCCACAAGGGAGTGAAGCACAGAGAGCAGATGGCCAGGATGAAAATGCAAGCAGAGGCAAGTGTCCAGGGACAGCCTTATTGAATTAATTAAGATTAAATGAAACCCAGGGAGCAAGAGTGGAACAAAGTGACCTATACTACTCAGGATTATCTAAATAAGTGCTTATACACAGATAACACCCCAAAAGACTCTCCTTTAAATATGATTCATTTGTTTATTGGTTTATGTTTTTTGCAGATGAAACTACAAACTGGTACTCGAGTGATGACGAGGATGGGAGCTGTGTTTCCTCCATTCTTAAATCTCTGAAGAGACAGAATGAGATGCAGCAGTCTCAGCCCAAGACTGCCCCGGTGGCTCCAGCACTGGGTGACCCCCGTCTCGTTAAGGAAAGGGCTCCACCCAGTGACCCACGTTTCAAGGCGGACCCTAGACAGCGACCCCCAGATATGAAAAAGGAGCCCGATGGTGCTTCGGATCCGCGGCTTTCCAGAGACCCCAGGAAAATGAGACCAGTAGAACCGAGCTCATATCGGCAGCAAAGCCATTCTGTTCATCAAAAGCCTCTTACAGGAGAGGAGGATGAGGAAGGAGAGAGGGAACTCAGGGAGAGAGCTGTTCTCATTCCTTTAGATGCCAGTCCAGGTGTGGTCCTGAGAGACCCTCGATGCCAGTTAAAGCAGTTTAGTCATATTCGGGTTGACATTCTGCTCCAGCGGCCTGCCTTTGCTCAGACAGTCGTGTGGGCACCTGAGGATCTCATCCCCTCCTTAGTGCCCAAACAGGAACACTCCATCAACCTGCCTCTTCCACCTCTGATTGCTGATGCTCAGATGAACCGAACAAGCCTGCCTGACCACCCCCCAGTTTCCAGCCCTCCATTATCTGATCCCAGACTGGCAGCTGCACGTTTGAAGGAACGTATGAACCGACTGCCCACTGGTTCACTAGAGTCTCGATCTTCTACAGAGAGACCTGTAGACCCACGCCAGCACAAGTCGTTGGACCCCAGACTCAAACGTACAGGCAGTCTGGACTCCAAGTTACTGGGTCCGAAAGAGCAGTCCTCTGGGGCAGGACTTGTGGACCCCAGGCTACAGAAGGCCAGTGCCAGTCCCTCTCCTCATGCTGCCCGAGCCAAGCCAGAGCCAGAGAAACTTCCACCATATGCTCCTCGACTGGCGTCCTCTGGTGGAGGGTTGGAGAGTCCCACTACGATCCTGGGAGGCATCAGCCTGTATGATCCTCGTTCCCAAACCGAACAAGTTCAGAAGGAGCAGTTTGAGCCCCCTAAAAAGGCGGGGATTCTTAAACAGGCGGCTAAGAAAGACAGCACTCCAGCACCGTCACTCTCACCAACCCAACGAAGCGGCTCGTTCGAAGAGGCTAAATGCACAGACGCGGCAGATCAGAATCCAGCTTCCACTTCTCCCACTGTGCCTCCTGCCTCACCTATCAAACCTCCTGCTGTACATAATCTCCCCATCCAGGCTCTGGCTGGGCTAATCCGACCCCAGTACACTGACCCGAGACAAGTTAAACAGGGAGCACAAGGCTCTACAGGAGCACAGGAAGAGGCAGAGGACAAGAAGGAGCAGGAAGAGGAGGCGGCTGCAGAGGAAGAACCGAAACAAGAAGATCCAGAGGAGGAGGAGGAGGAGGCAGATGACAGGACACTTAAAGATGTGTTCAAGACTTTTGACCCCACTGCTTCCCCTTTCTGTCAGTAAACACCCAACTGTTGATTGCAACAAATATGTATATTGATGAGACGTACACATTAGTCTTTATTTAGCTTTACATAAATCTATTTATTTCTTTATATGATGCTGTAGAAAACCAAACACTACGCCACACATTTGTCAGTAAGGAGATTATGCTGGATACAGACACAGGAGTTCCCTGTAACTATGTTATAGTAAAGATCAGAGGCGAGTTTTGAATGTGTGTACGGTAAGGTTTCTATTATTGTGTAGTTTTTACGCACGTTCTAAACAATCGGAGGAAATAAAAAGATGTGAAACTTTTACTAAAGCCTGACCCAGATGTTGTTAAGTCAACTTGGGGCTCGTTCGACGGAACGACCTGACAGTTTATTTCACTTTTCACGCAGAGAGATTATACTCAGTAATCAAAAAACACAATAATTTCCAGAGGGGAATTTTTGTATTTACATATTTATTCTCGGACACTTTTATATAATGAGATCTACTGTATATGTTGATGCCTGTCTTTACGATAAGAGTTTTTTTTGTTTGTTTGTTTTTTGTTTTTACCATTTTCATCTTTTTAGTGCAATGATTTAGTCATTTTTCAGTCGCTGATGTGATCGGGTCAGATAATCACACTTTTAAAACTCTACAGCTAAGCTAGCTTGCAGAAATCTTTGCACTAAAATAGACAACTTCCGTCTTTAGTGACTACATTGTCTTTTGTTTCAGGCAGTCTGAATCTTTTGAGGATGTTGTAACCTTTTCTAACAAACATGGGAAATAATAATTGGACTTGTCATCGCTGCTCCTCATAACTCTCGAAGAAGCTTGTAAGTAGCAGGGAAAATGTTACTTGTTTTCCAACATGCTGTCAATAAGTATAAGAGATCGATAAAGTTTTCCAGTGTATTATACAGAAAAGTAGTACTATCTTGATAACACTGCAGTGGTATGTATATATGTTATAAATGTGACCTTGATGACTATTTTTACTGTTGACTTTTGTCGAATATGAACCTAAAAGAGGCTCTAAATGTACGTGTGCTACAAAGAGTGAAAGTTGTAGACGTAAGATGGAATATTGTTTGGTATTATTGGTTTCTTTAGGTCATAGTTCCCCGTCTGTAATTTGAGGTATTCCTGTATGACCGAAACTAAGCTTTTTCCTTTTTCTTTTTAAAAAAAAAATTCTTTTCATGATTCACATTGTAAATGGTTATTTTGTATCATGTGTACAGTGTGTTTTGGGGTGGTGTTTTTTTTTATGTCAGCGTGGGTCGGTATGTAGGTTATGGTTATCATAATATTGTCTAATATTTTTACAACACATATTCCAGTCGTTTCAGTGAGTTTGTTACAAATATCTGGAATAAAGACGGGAAACGGCACCAGTTTTATTTCAGAATCACACAATGTGTCATCATAGTGTGCGTGCTGAGTTTTTGTTTTTTTTAACCGCAAGCTCTAATACAATTGACTCTGCTGATTTCTTGGAACAAAGCACAGCAGGTTTCGCAGCTTATGCGTGAAACCTTATTTTTATTTATTATTTTCTTCCTTTTTCAAGATACACTTGTAGCTGTGTTATACATTAACCTGTGGGGCAAGACTTGGGGCTAAAGGGTGCGCTGACGTCTTCCTCAGTCCCAGCTCATCGGTCTCTGGATTAGAGGTCTGCTGGGCTCTATGGATCTCCAGGTTTCTCTTCCACTGGAAACACAAAGCTGTAGCTTCTGCACCATCCGAATTTGGCTCAGGCTGCTTCAGACCCTGAAATCAGAGTGCAAGTGTTCAGTTTTCAGGAAACAATTCATAGGACATAATAAAAAGGATGCCACTGAATCATATATTTGTAGCCCAGAGTTGCTGCTTGTGATTGTGGTGTTGGATCTACTTTAATGCACGCTGTTTCTGCAGCTCGGACCCCGCGTAAGACCGTCTGGAGAAGATTTTGTGCATTCTTCACCAGGATCTCATCAGAAGATTTGCACCCAGGAGTCACAGCATTGACACTTTGCAGGCAGAAGAAAATACTCATATTACATCTCTTTTTTTAATCATTCTGTATTAGTTTTCAGTGTGTGATTTGTACTTGAAATTTCCTGACCTGGAAATGATGCTGAGCTGATTGGTGATGGTGAGAATCTGCTCAACAATTAGCGAGAGTTCAACTGTACACTGCTTGTCGAGGCTGTGGTTGGCAATAACTCTGATAAACTGGGTAACTGACTGGCAGTTTGATATCACATTTTTGGCTGCAGAGACAAAAGCCTCTTTATTCTAAAGAAAAAAGAAACAAAGATTGTAGATAAGTGTGCCTGAGAATCCAGTTCAAGGCTGTGAAGGGAACTCTAGTGGGCATTACCGCTATCGGGCCTTTCTTCTTCAAGTACTGAGTCATGTAACATACTGTGTCGGCCATCTTCCTGGTCTCCTGGACTATTCTGTTGTCCTTGGGATCCCAGCTGTTGCTTTCTTTCTTTAGAAAAAGGGAGGTGTAGGTAAGGGAAGAGACTTCTTTGCACAAGTCCGATGCAGCTCGATCCTGCAGAGAAGAATCAGGACATGATTTATTGCAACACGATGGAGTTATTACACAATAAAATCTTTTCAATTATGAGATACTCACATCTTTTTGAGTATTTCCAGGTCCATATTTAGCCACAGATGATATATTTATGTTACTTTTTGCATCATCTACATTTTCTTTAATGCCTTTCTGGCTTGAATTTATTGTGACAGAGGTAAATTCCACTTCTTTGTCTTTATTTGGGATTATAGCCAAAACTTTGCTAATATCCTCAGGTGCTCTCCCCTGTAGTCCAGCCTTTATGTACTCTTTAACCTCTTGGTGAATCCCTTCTTGCTTCCTAATCTCTTCCACCACATAATGAGCTTTTGCTGACCAACAGCGTATCTGAACATCCAGACTGAGTGTGTCACAAATGTAGTGAGTCTCTAGCATGAGCCTCGCCCTGCAGATGATATCCGAGATCTGAAAAGACAGGTGGTCATTAATGGACCTCAGATTGGAGCGAACGCGTGGGTCATGGATGTAATTTAAACTGTCCTCCACTTTTCTGGTTGCAGCTTTTACATTTTCAACAAGCGTTTGTGCCGCATGTTCAAACTTTTGCTCTGTATCTTCTGTGTTGTTCTCTCTGAAGTGTTCAGCAGCGAAATGAGCAATGGTGAGAAGATTTTGAAATGTGGTATCGTAGTCCTTATTCACTTTGCTTAAATGACCAAAAAGCACTCTAATTTTAATCAAAAGTTTTCTCTGAAAGAATTCCGATTTTGCAAGTTGCACTACGCCTGTCATTAAATCACATTCTTCTGCAGCTTTAACGTAGTCCTCAGTCAGATTTTTCAGTTCATCCTGGTATCCGGTTAACTCCTTTGATTTATAAGCACTTTTGCAGTTTATGCTGGTGAGCCTGGTTGCCTCTTGGATTCGAAGCGAGTTCTCATACAACACTGAGAGCTGTTTCCGAGGGTTCAAATGGTTCAGTGCAGTTGATGTTCCCAAAATCTTATCCAGAGAATTAAGTAAAATCTGAACAGAGAGACCACAGAGGATACAAAGTGCCACAAGCTGATCTGACTGTCCTTCATATGAGGTGGAAAACTCTATCAGTTGCCTTGTGTTGTTCTGTGCTTTGGTCAGTTTGCTGTGTAAAACGCTCAATGTTTCTTGACCATCACTTTGTGAGGTTAAATCAGACGATGTCAAGAGTTGGACGACGTCAGCACATAAAGTCATTGCTTCATAAAGTTGCTGTGCAGAACTGGCTGAAATATTTGGTAGACTCCTTTGCAGCTCATTATAAATGGTGTGATACCAGGTCCCAGCTGCGGGCAGCAAAACCTTTCGAATGTTGTTAATAAGGTCAGAAAACTGTGTGCTGTGCTTAAAGATGCTCTCCATGCTCATCGCTGAGCTCAACGCTGTCTCTTGAGCTGTCTGGACGAGCAGCGGAGTCAGGGACACCAGCTCGGCCCTAAAGATTTCCAAAGACTGACAGTCTACCGCATCGACAATGACCAAGACTTCCTTTGCAGCTTGGGCATAACAGTTTGACAGCTCAAGAACACTGGTGCACGCCTGGTTGAGCAGTGTCACGTCTTTCCCTTTAGTCACAGTTACAACTTCATACAAGAGGGGTAAAAGGTCAATATCGAGAGGCTTGAGAATTCGTTTAGGCTCATCTGAGACAGCTGGGAACGCTAAATCATCACTGTCATCTTTATGATCGGATTCTGCTTTTATGGTTCCGTGATCTGTGTGCTTCTCCTCATGTTTGGTTTCTCTTTCCAAAACTTCAAAAGAAGGAATATCGGAGCCTCTTAACATATAATCCACATTCAGTTCACAGGGGTCTTTGACTGGTAGACATGGCTGTGTGATTTCGAGCTGACGAGCCCCCTCTCGCAGCGGGCTCAGGAGATGTGGATGCTGTTGGCCGTCCAATCCTGATCTAAGCACCTTAAAATGCTGAATGACAGTGGAAACGCTGTCACTAAATGTAGAATATGCCTCCACGTTCAGAGCGGATCCATTAAGCATGCTTCTGACTGACTCGGCTACTTTGGCTTGAGATGACTGAACCTGCTTCAGCAGGACCAAAAGGCCGTTCCTGTAGATGGGTTCATCACTTCTATCCAAGTGCCTCCTCACTGAGTGAATCGCCAGCTTCATGTGACCAATCAGGTTTGCTGCGTGTTCATTAAACTGTTCATAGCTTTGTTCTCTGTATGCTGTGTCACATCCATGGCGATCACTCACCATCTCATTAACAGCAATACTGGTGAACTCCCTAATGTCCATGACATCACTGAAAGAATCCTGAAGCTGCTCAGTCTCCTCTTCCCATTTCTGACACACTAAATGAAGCTTCTGAGCAGTTTGCATTGAATTATCTGCCAGCTCCAGTGAAAGGGAAGCAATTCGAGCCCTGAGTCTTGAAAGGCATGCTCGGGAATTTTCCACATTCTCTAAACTCTTGGCATCAAGTGCCATAGCTGAGGTAAAATTGGCGACCTGGATTAGTCTGTCAGTGCAGGAAATTAAATCCTCAACTTCCGACTGAATAGAGCTCAGATCAAGCTTTGTAGAGGAATCGAAAAACAAGATCTGTCCTAAAAGTTGGTCAGCTGTGGAGGAAGCTACAAGAAGCGTGTCCATGACTTGATACAGAACAGTAGTCATCAAGGTTTTGTCAAGCATTTGTATTTGCTGGAGCAGGAAAGTGCAGGTCTTCTCAAAACTCTGTGGAGAATCATTTGAGGACTTTAAAATCCGTTTTATGTCAGACCAGAACTGCAGGATGTGACGACAGTGGAAAACCACTCTTTGCTGAAAGTCTCTACGAGACGTGTTTGCCACAACCATGCAATGAAACACAAGATCTCTGACCAAGCTGTCAAAGCTGCTTTCTCGGATTGAGGAGGCAGAGGGACTAGTGAGTAGTTGTAATAGACTATTACTTTTCCAGGTATAATACCCACAGGGCCCCAGTGGTCCTCCGTGACAGTCACTCTGGAGGGTTTCTGTAATGTCACCAACAGTATTTTGAACTTTGTCCAGAATGAATTTCTTGGCTTCTTGGGCTTGCTCATTGGTAGGGTGTTTGATGGTTGTACACATGGCTGTGTGCAGCATGGAGATGCACCTCCTCAGGGTGTCCAAGAAATCGAGGAGTTGTTTTGTTTGTCTGGGATCCCGTAAGGAGTTTGCTCTCTCCATTGTCAGTCTGTTGAGGAGGAGAAGAGCCTCAGAAAACATTTGGAAAGATTGAAGAAGAGACTTGATATCTGAGGAGGAGCCAACTTCAGACAGGCACTCCAAAACCTGATCAGCAGCAGCTATAACTTTCCTTACAGCAGCATCATCATCCACCAACAGAACCTAGGAGCAGAAGGAAAAAGTCCCTGTGTTACTGCTGCTCTACAGCTTACTGTGCCTGGTTAAGAAGTATGAATATGTGGTGTCAGTCTGTCGGCAAATCAACCAGTAACCAGTAATTTTGGCTGTGATTAAAATATTTCAACAGCTTTGACAGACTACCACGAAATGTAAATATATCATAGTAACCAAATCTACAGGCTTTGGTGATCTTCTTTGGCTTTAGTGCTGCATTAGGCTGAAAACCTTCAGTGAAATGTATGAACAGCTGCCCTTTGGATTGCCATGAGATTTGGTTTCAGAGCTTCCAAACTGTGATTCAGATTCTAAGCGAAAATCTTTATAATGCTCGAGATTATATTTGCTGTGCCAGCTCAGATTCTGAAAGTGAAACAGAGGAGAGAGTTTCTAAACTGTCATGAAATTACAGATAAAACCAGGGAGTAGCTAACAGGAATGAATTCACTGTTCTTTAAAATTAACAATAGAAAAATATGTTCTTTAATCAAGAGCACCAGAAGGGTAAAGATGAAGGCTGAGTTGCTGAGATTCTCCTCATGTGAATTGAAAACAGACGGTGTGGGAGTCTTCTGTTGTTTTTAAATAATGTCAACATTTAAGGAAACCTCTGAGAAAGTAAAAGCAGATGTAGCCTCTAATGAAATCTAATGAAATCTTTACGTGCTTTAACCTTATTTCTTTTCTCTCTGCTGTAATTTGAGTTTAATTTTTCATACAGTTGCGGACAGCTTTCCTTTTTTTAAAAAAAAACAACAACTTTTTTAAACTTCTACTTTACCTTGACTACTCCAAGGAAAACATTTTGTGTAGCAGTGATGAGCTCCTCTCTGTGCTCAGTTAAACTTGGCTGGATACTCAGTTTCTGAGCGGCCAGCAGCACATGCTGCCCACACACAGCGAATGACTCTAGCAGGGAGGACATCTCCATGTGAAAAACGTCATCCTCCGTCTCACGTATTTGCCTAGAAGCAAAGGGTCTGCTGTTCATCACATAATATATACAAGCACAATTTCAAAAAAAGTTGGGATGCTGTGTAAAATGTAAATTAAAAACAAAATGCTATTGTTTACACAGCTCACAAACCCACACTTATTCACAATAGAAGACAGAAAAAATAAAATGTTTAAACTGAGACATTTTACAAAAGAATGAGCTCATTTTGAATTTAATGGCAGTCCATCTCTGTTTGATAAAAGTTTCTCTTTACTTTGGGAGAAAAATGATGGAGGCTCATAAAGGAGAGTGATGCACATCAAAATAGAGCTTTTCATGAATTATTAATTAATAATGAAATAAAACATTTGTTTATCAATGTATTTATAAAATAATTTTTTAACACTTCACTCATAATTACACCTTACTAAAGAAATGCATTATACAGGATTTAATGGGCAACAAAAAGAGCAAAAGTAAGTGAATATTTCTAAATGAATTATTAATGTGTCAATAAATACTTGTGGAAAACAGTGGAAATGAGCCATCTGATTGGTTAGAGAGAAGGGTTAGCCACCTGGTTTTCTCTGTGGTTGGTTCAGTGGATCATTAAAGGAAATGTTGGTGGTGCACAAGGATATTTTAACTTGAAAACCACTTGATAAAATGTCTAAGATGAGAATATTTGGTATAGGAAGAAAATGATGGGACCTTGCAGTACAATTAAGCCCTGATCCTCGGACACCCTCATGAAGGTAATATGCTAACAACGCTAATACTGTCCCACCTAAAAGAATCTGCTGCCTTCATTTAAAAAAAAACAAAGTTAAAACAATAAATAAAACAAAAGCAAAACAAAAACGACTCAGGTGTAACCTTGTGTCTAAAGTTGCAGTCCTATGTTTGTAGAATACCCCATATAAAGCTTAGATTGGGGACTATGGAGCAGATCTTTGAAGTCTTCATGTGGATTGTTAACACCTCCCACCAGTTCAAAAAGCCATTAACAGCTGTTATTTTCTGAGGTCCTCTCCACCTCCAAGAGTCGCCAGAGGAGCCTGTGTTTCAATACCAGCAGACCGACAAGTTTATTTTTATTTTAATAGTTTTTTTTTTATTTTCATACAAACGTTTAAAAAAAGTTAACACAAAAGATATATTTTTTAATGGTTTCTTCTTTAATTATGCAAGTGTTTAAATCACATAAGCACGGTGTTTGTTGGGGGGGGGGATTTGTCTGCATGATTAGTCTACATGTTCCTGCTCAGCCACTCTAAATCTGGCATTTTTACATTATGAATTTAAGTGCTCATGTTAATTAAATGCATTTTCCCTTTGAAATAAACATACACATGCCCATTCACATTACTGACGTGTTACCAGTTTATCTAATTAATTGTAAAATGTCCCTTGAGTGACACTTGTTTTTGCAGTGTTTTGTTGCCTTCATCCCAATTTTTTGAGACATGTTGCAGCCATAAAATTCAAAATGAGCTAATTTTTTCCCCCTAAAATTGTACATTTTCTCAGTTCAAACATTTAATAAGACCTGAGATTTGCAAATCTCTGCATTCTCTCATAAACGTTAAGTGTCCTAACTTTTCCAGAATTTGGGTTGTGTTACACATTTCAATTCCACACAGATTAAATAATTAAATGTGACTTTCTTATATCCTCCTGAGAGGCAGCCTATTCATTTAGGTCCTCTGTAATGGACATTTGTTTTAAAATGTTAAAATCTTTTGACTTATTTGAGCGACCCTGCCAAGTCTCGATGTCCCCAATAGAGGACATCCTTGCCTTTCCATTGATAACTCATGTATTTGGGTGGCCTCTTTTAGATCCAAAGAGGCAGGAAATTACATTAAAAAGCTCAAATGAAAGATACTTTTTTTTTTCCTCTCTGAAGGATATTGCTGCATTTGAAGTATTATACATTATGATTTTCATAATAGTACATACCTGGAAGCCACTGCTGTCATGTTCTCAGCAGCTTTAGCCACAGCTTGAGCCGCCCCCTCCAGCTGGCAGAATTGTTCAGGTTTCTCTGCGCTGTCACACAGCAACACCAGGCGGCATATATGAATTGCAATTGGTGCAACCACCTGCTCAACTGCTACAGTCTTGATCAACCCATGATCTAACAATGAGGACATAGTTAAGAGACTGATTCTCTCTGGTCAAAGGGAAGCGAGTACCATAATTTGTTGTTGTATTCCTGCTGCATTTAGCGTGGTGGGTTTTTTAATAATTGATTTGCTCACCACAGCAGCTTGTGCTTGACTTCAGTGTTTCATAGCAACTGGTGTCACCTGATCAACAGCACACAGCTTCATTAAGCTTTAATGTATTGACTGATTAGTTGTCTTTTTTTTTTTTAGATAATGGTTTATTTGTTTGACCTACAGTGTCTGAAATATACTATATATTGGAGAGACTGATCAAAGGCCATTGATCAATGGCCATAAGTACCATTCATAGAGAGTTGGGGAATGGCTGCAATCACAGCATTGTAAGATGGCAAAAGATGTACCCTTAGGCCCTCCTCCTCGATTCAGAGATGGTCTTTCCCTTAATCAAGGCCTACTGATCAAGGCCCACATAATCAGTGGGCCTTGATCAGTAGTTGTTGATCAATGGTCATGAGAATTTGCACATTAAGAATCAAGGAACTGACCTCACAGCCCATTGGTTCTTCACTGGTGCTCATTTCAGTCATTATGCAAATGTACTGTTTATAAGGTTGGGAAAAACCTGCAGTCAGCTGAGACTGAAGAAGTCACTTGGATGAGTGACGAAACGTTTCTCCCACTGAAAACGCTACGTCCAGATGAACACAATCAACTTTTGGGGATTGCATATTATACATAACAGATATAAACAGATATTACACCATTATACTGTATCAATACATTTGTATAAAAAGGTTTAATTGTCACGGACAGTCAAGCCTTCTAAGTAGTTTCATACTTCTAGCAAAAATACTGTCTGAATTACCTGTCTTGTCTTATTTTTAACAAGCACTGGTATTCAATATTGAAGTAAATATTTAGTTGTATTGAAGCACATTTCTCAAAATCTCATCAGTGCCCAGTGAATCCACCCCTAGCCCTTTAAAATAAAGTTATCTAGCCCCAAAGAACAAAATTCTCTGATATTTAATTCACAATGACACAACATTAAAATATAAATATATATTTGGCATTTTGGGGAGTTTTATCTGATCAGAATGGTAACTTTCTGTGGACTGTTAGTTATTTTAGCTCTAATGTATCTAAGAACACGTACTTATACATGTACTTAGTGTAAATGATCAGTGAAAAGTTTATAAAAAATAATTTTTTTAATAGTATTTCCTCCCAAATAGCATTTTCTAAAAACCTGAATAAGCAGTTCTGTGTTTTTCCCCCATTCTTGAATTTTGTTTGGTGCAATTGAAGAAACATTGCCAGCAGAGAGCAGCATACACCACAAATAAGCAGCAAACCAGCCAAACACCAACACTGGAGTCATGTTGATAACAAGAGACTTCATTCTAAAATTTATCAACAGATAAATATACAGCTTGAACATGATTTTAAACATCAAACGTACAGCACACTATAATGGAAATGATATTCAGTGACAGTAGTATACTCAGAACAAAACCCCAAATAACGATGTGATTAAAGGTGACAAACATAAAAACAAAGTATAATAATCACAGTTAAACTTTACCAAAAAAAAAAAAGTCAAGTGTTGGTTTCTCTGCATTAATACATAGCAACGGTTTAACAGATGCAGAGGGAAGGCGTGGATGTGTACAGTATACGCTGTATTTACCAGTGGAAGTAAATGGTGTCAGAAGATTATTACAGCACATTTTAGAGCGAAGCAATCATGGTGATCAATAAAGTGACGATAAAGTTTTAGTTCTTTGGCATTGCACGTTTTAATCTGACTGGTCTATTAAAAATAATACCCAAAGGTACTTTATACTTATATACTGCATATCTATGTTAATGTAGGTCTTATCACCCAATGCTGATTGATGAAGCCTTTGAATTTTAAATGGAATCTTTTTTGGAGCATAATGAAAGTTTTGGGGATTTTTTAAGATTACGTGAATTTATCTGTTTATCCAACTGGCAAATGTACAAAGTACAGTCACACAAAACTTTGCAGTTAACATCAAAACAAAGTTCAAAGATGGGTAGGGTATGACCTATGAGTACTGAGCATCAGGTGCCAGAAACAGGGGGACCCAGGCACCAGCGACTCCCACACTACCACATTTTTTTTCTCACTGTTTATATATTTGTGGGGAGCTTTTCTTTTTGAATTTGTCAGTTGCTTTTTCACACACAATTAAATTTAGCATTTAAAAGAACCAACAAGGCTGTGTGTGGGGGGGAAGTTTAACAAAGAGGAGCTGTGGGGTCAATTTTTCAGGGCACTGACATCCCTCAGCCCTGGCTTAAAAGCAACTTTTCCCAGAAGCCCCAAAGAACTTGTATATTGTATATGTAGTGATTGAGTGCAGCATATTCTCACCTATTTTTAGGGCATTACTCATACCACGAGCCCCTATAAACGACTGTAAGTAGACGCCTATTGCAGTCTTTTATCTGGCTGTGGAGAGCAACAGTATCTCATATTTCACACGATGATCCAATGCCTAATAACATAACAGTAAACTTAAAAATGGTATGCTCCGGTGAAGTCTGAGAAGGTTTTGGAAATAAATCGTAGTCAGGTATTTCAAGAACAATAGTAAATCCTTTTCTGCTGTATTTCAGTGAGAATTTACAAGACATTCAGCTAAAATATGTTCACTTGAGCCTGGGAGGTTTGGCCGTCCATTAAAAGAGTCTCCTTGCATACCTGAGCAGTTTTTGCTCCTACCGAAAGCAGCTTTACGTCAGATTTGCTTGACTATACATTCCACTTTCAAAACTCATGGTATTTTGAAACATTTTAAAGAATAAAGATTTAAGTTTAATCTATGAAATAATAGCTTTTGTCTCATCTATCAGCGACTCAGCCGAAAGCCAGACCAGAACAAAAGGAATGACCTTTTATCAATTTTTTTTTGCATTTTAGGCATGTTAACAATGGAAACATGGAAAAAAAAAGCAGTAACAGAAAACTCTACAGTGCTGCTTATTACCACATCATGAAGACAGAGAGAGCCCTCACACTGTGTCACAAATGGAAACACTAGTGCATTGCATGGGGACAGTGTGCGGGTACTGTAGCATAGAATTAGCTCTGGCTGATTAGAAATGTGAGGGGGATGGGCAATCAGATGTGTAAAACAGATTTTCATCAGCCAACAATAGTACAGAAAAGATACAATCTTTCACTCCCAGCATCTGGGATGAACTGAATATACAAATGATTCCAATCATATATTCTACTGGACATATCTTTGGCACAAAAAGTAAAGCTAAGGGGCCAAGGCATTCATTCTTATCAAACATCAGTGCTTTTAAGAAAACATACCATAGATATAGTATGTTTTTAATGGCATTCAAAACCCCAACTCTTTTCAAAGCTCAGTTTTACACAATATGGCTTAAAGTATATGTATAAAAATAAATTTGCTATGTAACACAGCCCTGAGGGTTTTCTTGTCCACCAGTATTCATGCCGTCTCCACATCCCTGTACGGATGTGAGCCTCCATCAACAGCTCTGCTCTGCTGGCTGGGTGATACCTCCTTTGAGATTAGCTGAATTCCACAGCAAGTGTCCGCTGGCAAGCCACCTTGTCACCTCAGAAGCCTGTTTCCTGGACTCCCTCCCTCCTCCCCCCCAAAATATTAAGTCTCCAAAAAATATGGAGAATATTTTTCTCTTCCACATATGGAAGACTGAAGGGCCCAATGCCACTGGGGGCGGCTGGGCCGAGAGACCCTGTGCTATTGGATCTTTCGCAACCGAATCCCTAATCTCACTGGCTCCTCTGGGACTCCCATTGTAAGTCTCAGTGGTCCTTATCCATCCAGTCCCAGCTTTCATCGCTGTCCTTTCTGTTCTTTTCAGCCTCAATGATCTCTCTGTAGCGTCGACGGAAGAATCCCATCTGTCAAAGAGTGAGAGGAGCAAGAATTTAAGTTAATAAGCTGCATCTGTGGTCATATCTGACTGAAGTGCAAAAGAAAATACTAATTTCAGTCGGCAATTACAGATTCATTTTCACTTCACATTGCTGCATAACATTTTCAGATACATACCAGAACTTTTTAGGATATACCTTTTCTCTCCAGAGATTGTCATTTTTCAAGCAAAACACGAGATAGGTAATTCATAGCTGTAACCTAGAGTTCAACCAGAGCTGATTTTATCACTCCATATTAGCTTATCACATACATATATTTTGGTACTGGCAAATATGTCTCAAATATAACATTTTTGTCATATCTGATACTCTTGCTTTCTCTCTGAGTGGAGAGATGTGAATATAATATTAATTTTTGTACTTTAAATAAGTTTCCTGCAGCTTTGACCTGCTAAGGGGATTAAGCTAGGTATTATATTCTCATGTGAAAGAAATATACCTGTATAAGATACAATTTTACATTTCAGTTTTAGCATGAAATAAATAAAAACTCTGCTTTCAGTGTCATGTTAGCTGCTTCCTCATGTTTTTAGTTTCTGCGTTAAGCTCACAAGCGGCTGATTTGTTAGCTTAGCGCAACGTGTTTCTCAATGTTGCACTTTAAAAAAAAAAAGCAATTACATCGTTGTTATGAATACATTTTAGGAATCATTTACAAAAAAACACTAGCTAGTTATTTTGCAGTTGTTTTTCAGTAGCAAAAGTCCTAAAAAAAAAAAGGACTTTTGCTGTAGCAGGTGAAGTTTGTGAGCGTGGACGCATGAGTCTGAGACAAACTGCAGCAGCCTTCTTTTTAATGTTAGAAAATCAGGATTTGCGCAACACCACTGTCTTGCTTATCTCCTGGATTTGATTTGACATAATACGTAACAGCAATGCAATTCACCGGCTAACTCTCAGGAGTGTCATTGGATGGGCGGCCAATTGGACAATTTTTAAAACGGCTCTTTCTTTCAGCAGCACTTTTAACAGAAATTACATAATTTTTGTTAAACTAACAACTCAGACCTTGAGTTCACTGTGATGGATTATATGTCTAAGTTAGAGAAATGTGCAGGTTAATATTTTCTCCCAAAGTGAAACAGATGGAAAATAATGTACCTATGACGTGGGCAATTTATTTCAAATATAATGGATTGAAATATGGCCAACAGTAATGTAAGTAAAACCAAGTGAAACCACCACCAAGGTTGAACAAAACTCAAGCATTTACCTTACTGAAATATTTCTTTAGGAATGTAATACTGACTACCCATTTACATTTCATGAAAGTATAACATTCATTTACCAAGTGTAGTATGTATGAGATACGACAATGTGGTAAGACCAGTCGATTCTTGGTGTATATCTAATCAAAGCAGCCACTCTGGCTTGCTGCCTCTCTCACTACGACTCCATTCAGTTATCTGTATTTGGCTGCTGAAGTTTATTGATACAGACCTGTGCTCTCCTCAGGCATTTCCTGAAGAGAGCAATACAGGACATGTGCCGCTCTTGTAAGTGGGGTTTATTTTGGCAGGATCTGAGGAACTGGGGATCGTGGGGGGGGGGCAACATTTCAAGGCTTAGTCGTGGTATTCCCGGTGAAAGATGAAGCAGTGAAAAAGGAATGGAGTTTTTTGGGGGGTTTTTTGCTAAAGGGGCCTCTGGACAGCAGTGTAATTGCTATTCCCCTCCTCTTTAGATTTTTCTTTCATGTGAGTGAAAGAAACAAGAAAGCTTGTTTTGTCCAGTCTGTGATTTGTCCTTTTCATGGACAAATCACAGACTGGACAAAACAAGCTTTCTTTCTTCCTCCCCTAATCTCCAGCTGTTTCTGTACAACCAGATACTGTCGTGGCATTTAAGTGGAGTGTTGTCACCAGTGCTGTGAGCTGAAAAGTCTCAGTCTGTGCTCACGAGTTGGTTTACCTTCCAGAGCAGCACAGCTAACAGCAAAAAGATGAGGATTCCCACCAGCAAACTGATGGCGATGATCCAGCCGACTACGTAACCCCTTGGCTCCTGACTGTGGAGCGCCTCAAACACCAGCTAAAACACAACAACATTACAGTGAGTCACACTGAACTGCAACACACACAGAGACACACAAAAATGCACATGAAGTCATGTGCTGCCAATGATGCAATCCGGTGCAAAACAGCAAGCGAGACACATCTGATTTCAGAGTGCTTTAGTTCAATGGTTTGATTCAAAGGTCCAACATTTAAAGCAAAAAAATATGCTTTCAAATAACAGGAAACTGGGACGAAAGCATTTTTTCAGGACACAGATATTGATTATACAAACAGGAAGCACAAGTCAGACTTAAATTAGATTCTAAGTGTAATGTAATACTGTATCATAAATCAGAAAGCAACCATTAAAACAAAATTCATACAGAACTGACAGACCGTACTCTAGTTTTAAACACAAGCAGGGAAGGACAGGCTCATGCAGCGACCTTTGGTCCACATGGAACAAACATTATGAGCAGGTTGATTTACTTGTAACAACTGATGCTCTCAAACATCTGCAGTCATAAGTGATCATTTATGGACACTGGACATTTTAATCAGCCCTCTTCGGTCCCTACTGATTTATTTTGATAGCCATAAGATGGAAAACCATGACATTTATTGAGGATGTGATGAACCCATGACTTTTAATGCAAGCAAAACAAAAACAAAAACATAAAAAAACTGATAAGATTCAAATCAACCTGTAAAGAAAATTTCCATGCTTACGAGCTAAACCAAGACAGTGAATAAGATATATGATGGTAACATTAAACATCAACAAGTATTTGTCTTATTAGTCAGAGCAGATAAAAACAATGCATCATCTACTCCCTTTTTGAATTTTGTGTCATGCTTTTCGACTGGCTAATTCTGAGTTATTGCTATTCAGGGAGCCTTGGCAACTCTTAGCTTGGTTCTGGTGTGATTTAGAGGTATCTGAGCTCTTTCCCATGACATGGAAGAACACTGACCAGCTGGATAATCTGTCACTGACAACAAATTAATGCTTATTTAAACCAGTGCACTCTGGCTTAAGTACAAAACATGTGAAGTGGTCCTAAGTGACAAATTTTGTATATACTGTAATTAAGTAAACACACTGCACTTCTTTTGATTCCCTTTCTAGCTGCAGTGCTAATGTTTATTTGAATTTGTAACAACTACCATCACATTTAAAAGGCTATATTTCTACTTTGAAAAAAAGTTGATTTGAAGCTATTAGATATCTCTGTACAGGAGCCTTGTCCAGCAAAATTAGCATGACTGGTTAAATTTGTACAGTATTAACAGTGTTTTGACCGAGTGAAATATTCCATTACTCTGCATCACAGCTAAGCCTGCTGTAATATCAGAATTCAGGCCTTAAATGGAAAACCGCACGCTGCCCAATCGCAAAATCGATGGGTTTATTTACTTACTAATGTTCACAAACAAAGACAAATACTTTGTGTTCACACACAGTGGGCTGACCGAGGGACGCTGTGGCTTTAATGTCCGGTGTTGCACGGGATTTAAACACAAATGTGGCATGAGACGCCAACTGTGAGCCAGCCACAAAACAAAGTGGACATGTGAAGAGTAATCTCTCTGTTGAACAGTTTCTCACATTAACACGTCCCCGTTACCCCAAGCTCTGGAATGTAACTGTTGTTATGCATGCCAAGGCGTTTGCGTGTACAAAAAAGATTAAACCTCTACTGGTCGTTGCTCTCTGACGCTGAGTTTCTCAATTTAACTTTGGCAGTCCCTTAATGTGAAGTTCATTTACCTCTGCCCTCCATTTCTAAATTTGAAAGTTGCACGCTTACTTACTTTAACAGCCTTATATATGTATTCTTAGCAAAAAAAAAAAGAAAAAAGAGAGGATTTATGTGGATTTGTTTTTATTTCATGGGTGATAAAAAAGTCAAGCTTGTTGTTTTGCTGACAGCCAGAAGGCTTGCTGTGAACAGCACAGCCTGGGACCACAAATTATATTTGCAGTGTGCTCTCTAGCTAGCTGGAATCCTGAGGGAAAAGGGAAAAATGTTCACTAAAATTCACCGGAGTACGTTTCACTGGAATGAGCACACTTGCAAAGTGCTGAAAGAGCAGCATGGCTTGGAGACATTCATAGCAGGTCTGAATTTTCCGAGCACAACTGGAGCTCAGGGTCAGCAGGCCTGCAATCCAATCAGCGCTGTAATCTTTTCCAGGATCCCACTGCAAGCATGCTGGTTGCTAAAGGCAATCAGCAAATCTGATCTGCTAGGCCATTTGATCACTCAGCGTGCAACAATGGGGGCAGGGTCTGTCCTCCTGCACATCTAAGGACCCCCAAAAGCAGCTAATAGAAATGCCACCACACAGTAAACCCACAATGACCAGCTGTTCCCTGGACTCATGTCATTAGTGACAGATCTGGAGCACATCAGCAATTCAAGGAAATTATTTGCGACAGAGTTTCAAGAGATGAACATATTTTTGTAGGGAAAGCACACAATCCTTCACCTGTAATGGATGTGTCGAATCTCCAACAAGCATCTGACCTATGTGACTCCTTTTGAGCACATAGGTCAGCAGCAGCAGTTCTATTCTGCCTGCCGCTTTTGGCAAGATGAAATGTGTGACGGCTATTAATCCAGACTGAGGCAACACGGACAAAGACATAAACAGTTCACTGAAATGTGTTTGAAGATGGTAAATGGACTGGAACTTCTGATTGGTAGATGACTGCTTTCCCTTCTGAGCTAAAGATGCCCCGTTTTTGCCAAATTTTGGATACATTTAGAGGTTTTTAGATATGCTTCACTGACATGACCACAAAGTGATGGTAAATTCATGGTATACTCACAGAAATGTCCTCTGGCAGGCCATTTGGCAGCTCCACTGTCCTGTCATTTACTTGCACGTTGCCCCGTGTGACAAATTGGATCACAGAGGATGAATCCTGTGGGCGGGCAGATTGTAAATTATGGACTGCTTTAAGAATCATAGCAACCTGTGAATGAATTTATTACCCTTACTGCTTGAGCCTCACCATCTTTAGGATTTCAGTGTTGAGTAAAACTTTTATATCTATGCTTAAAGCTTCTTCTTTTAACTGTGGGCCCAGACTGCAGGAGATCATCATACATGCTCGTCCAGGTCGATCACAATCCTGTTAAAAAAAGATATTTGAAAAGCAGTGAGGAAAAAGAAGGATGTGTGATAAACACATGTTACACTGACTAAAAGAAAATAAAAGCAAGAATCCTCATAGGGGGTTACTCTCAGTGACCTCTGAGAAGTCAAAGTGCAACATGAGGCTGTATATTTACCAAGACTTTCCGTCCTGATTTGGTGAAGAAGGCAAAGATGGAGTGAAAGATGCTCTCTTTGTCCTGGGGGATGGTGCATGGTGTTGGGTTCCTATGAGGAGTGCAGTTCCCTCGACCGTTGGCCACCTGAAACACAATTATTTAACAGGCACGTGTGACATGGTTGCCTAAGAAAGAAAGCATTTTTGCCAAGTTTATGCTGCAGACAGGTTTAGGGGTGACATTGAAAATGTTGACGTATGCACTTTTGTCACCTAAACTGGACGTGTCTCGCTATTGTTAGTCTCCAGGGCTCACAGGAAGTTCTCCCCAAGAAGAAGCTGGAACCCCTCCCAGACTGTTTTCCCCATATGGAGTGATTTAGAGGTGTGTGGTTTACTGCCCAGCCCCAAGGGAGCACTTCCCCTTTCCCCTCTCCTCAGCTGGACCTGAAGCTGTAGAGGTGGAAATCTCCACATTGTCTGTTCTGCTACAGTACCACCCAGCATGTCTGAGCTTTTATTGCAGAATTTTCCAGAGTCCCGTGTTTCTGCTTCATTTGCTGGCATGAAGACTCATAGGCCCCACCAGCAGCTGCACTAACTTTAACCTGGTGAAATCTCCCAGCAACGGGCAGGATGGAAGATTTTGTGCAGAAAAACGGCAAAAGCCTGAAGCTTGTATATATCACGAACAAATAGAGATGTGTTTGAAATGTAAGAATACCTGACTTTAAAACATAACTGTGCTACTGTCCAGTGTGCCGCAGGCTAGATGCTTTGTTAACAGCTTTATGATATGTGGTTCCAGGCTAAGGATGGTACGGTGCAGTAGCCAGCCCCTTCAGGTGTCCTAGTCCCATTTCATGCAAGCCATCTGAGCCCCCTAAAGTGATTCCAGATGGCTCTAGGAGGGCGGGATACAGTCAACTCTGTCTGTCCATTCACAGTCAATACAATTAATACTTTTAGCACCCCCATGATCTACCTGTATGAAAAAAGCAATGCAAGGGTTAAGAAAATATTTAAACCTGGTGGGAGTATTGTGTTTCTTTGTCAAAATGCTAAATGTTGTGAAACTAAATGGATGTCCAGCTTCAGTAGCAATGTCAACATTTTTGCTTCAATTTTCACTGGTCCTGTGGTGCCCCACACTAAACAAACTGCTCATGTCCGGAACAAAAACCCAGCGGTATAGCAGATCTTGGTACATAAAAGAATCCTCTGGAGTGGATGCAAACAGCTGTGCCATGAGGAGCAAAACATGCGAGACTGATAGGCATTTGCTGGATAAACGAGTTAAAAATGTGCTGCGTGTGAAAAAACGAATAAATAACAATTTGGTCTGGACGATTAATGTAGATGGATTGCTGCTGGTATCCACCTGTGATTCAATGATGTGGAACATTTCAGCTCCGTTGCCAGTCAGCCGGTTGGGAATCCTGATGTCCACTCTGGAGCCAGGCAACCTGCTGGGGCCCTTGTTTATAGCCTGGAAACACATCACACAGAAAGAAAAGATGCATAAATATATAAGGAAACATTTTAAATACATATTTTGGTATCTATTCTCTTCCTATAGTACCTGGAAAGTGAGATTGAGAGGTTGAAAGTTGCAGTCCATGTCTTCTAATTGGACAAAGCGTGAGTCTTCAACGGAGTTTCCATACACAAAGGAAGTTGGTGTAATCACACTGCAGTTCAGGAAGGTGATAAAAGATAATTTATTAAAATGAAAACAAAATTATTTAAATGACAAGACAAAATTATGTTCTAAAAATTCCATAAAGATTTTTTGGTTTCAGTCGCGCTCGGCTCGACAGAAGCGTTTCCTTTATCAGCAGACATATTTGTCCAGCTTTGTTCTAAGCCTCCCTTCACATTAAAGACAGCAGCCTTATCAGATGTCAGCGTTCTGGCAGATTTGGGCTGTTTTACATCTCTCTCTCCCTCCTCTGTGAAGCAGAGCTATGATAAAGCATTTGCAGATAAGGCTTTTCAAGTTGATATCCTCCATACTGACAAACACTCCCTCGCTTCCTGTGAGCCAGCTGATGGGCAACCAGCTCAAGTCTCTGAGATAGCTTTACATTTTGCAAAACAGTGACTACACTGTTGTGGAATTCATATTTGTCTCGTTCTTACCCAGTTATAGTGGTGTCGGTCTCGTGAATCAGAGGGATGGAGATATCCAAGAAGTTGTCGGAGAGTTTGTGCTCAGGATTGGCGCTAAAAGAAACAAAGATCACTGAAAATGAATATTTCGTTTACAATTATTTGTGTAAATTAATGTTTAGATTTGCAGTAACATTTGAGCTTCTTACCTTTTTGCTTGAACTAAGAACTGCAACGTGTCATTTTCTCCAGAGAGCCGAGTCGTGTCAAAAATCACTGCAAAATGATACTACAAAAACAAAAACAAAAAACAATGTGTGGCGTCACATTCTATGAAAAGGTTTTCAATGCGGTTAAGTATGTCTGTTTGAAAGACACTAAAATATTCCCCAATTTAACAAAGCAATCAGGAGGCTTCTTACAGAGGACGTTAAAGCAGGAGTACTGAATGCGGTTAATTCTACCTTAGTTTGAGCTACCTTGATCTGTGCTCTCATAAAAGGAAATCCCACTCGGCACTGAAGGAAGTCCAACTCGACAAGCTCACAGGAAATACCCTTTTCTTCCTGCAAAAAGAAAGATAGACAGAGAGAGTGAGTGGATGTGATAAAGACAGACTGACTGGAGACAGAGCGGGTGACGCTCATGGTGACCAAAGACACAGCGAGGAAGAAGCACTAGACAAGACGCAGACTGTGACGCAGAGCGACTGGTTCTGATAGAGGAAAAAAAATCGGTCGTAGCTTTTGATGGTAAAACAATGGCGACCGGCGGACATACCTGCCACCATTGGGGGTGTAGTCAAAGATTATTATTAAAAAATATAAACAAACCGACTCAAGTGTCTTACTGAAACTGTAAATTAGGTTAAACAAAGAACGCACAAAGCAGCGATGGCACACACATCTTAGCGGGTGGGTAATTGGACAACGTCCAGGCTGCGTGTTTGGAAGCTTGTCTAAACAATATAGAGCTTCACCGGCTGCGCTGTATAAACACTCGGGCCTTGACCCTTACGAGGAGTAAGAATTCCTTTAGCGAGAGTTCACTGAGAGGCTGTCTGCTGAGCTCATGTGCTGGGAGAATGAAAGAGGGCAGAGATGCTTCACAATTATAAATCTAAAAAAAGAGACAGCCTAGTGCTCCTGGAAAAGAGGCTTTGGATAAGTCATACAAAGCATCTGCATGTACGGGCTGTTGTCCAGTTTGAATCTGTGTTTATAACACTTTTCCAAATATGACAAAGGAAAGAAGTGTGAGGGTTGTCTGTGCTGACATATTTAAGTGTAGAAATCCATCCACGATATTATCCCGTTACCCCTTATTCAGCAGTTCTTAGTAACAGCTCAGGGTGTGGTCGTGCCCTACATCTTCATTAAGTCAGCTTAAATAAGCAGCACTGCGCTTTGCGATTGAGACTACGGTGACCCTGGTCAACTGGGGACGAGGACCCCAGTATAACTGCCAATAATGGAATTTCCTCTACTTCCTGTATTCCTCCATGCTGCTGTGCAAACACTGCCTGTCCCGTGGGACTGGGCAGGATTGGGAAAGTGAGCCTGTTTACCCATCACCCACCTGGCAGCCCTTGAGAGAGAACAGAGCATTCGGACATATTTTCAAATCTCTTCTCGTTCTCTGTCAGCAACACATACATGCTGGAGTTCTTGCAAATGGTAGGGCCATTAAACATCAGCAGGGCTGTTTACCCTGCTTTAGTGTCAGCTGAAGCATCTACTGGTGCAGTTCATCAATGTGGATGACAATACACAGGAGGCTTGTGTCCTGCGTGTTCTGCGTGTCTCTTCATGTCTTCATCTACTTTGGTATTTAGACAACTAGATTTATATTGGTTTACTTTTTCCACACCAGTGTCATCGCCTACATTTTGCTTTCTACTCAGGTATGAAGATGAAGAGCTACAGTACCTCGGGATTTCACGGCATGTGTAAAGTGTCACTTCACTGCCAAGAAAATCACTGATTCATATATTCTTGGGTCTGAGGGTCCACTGAAATTCACACATTTCTCTGCTGGAACTTCTGGGCTTTTCACCACAAAGCTGACTTGGTCCAACTGTTAAATAAGCCGAAACCCTCCATGGCATTCAGATCCTTTCCTTTAATGAAAGCAGTCATACCTCTCAGAATGACAAATGTGCGCATTCAAAATAAATGAACGAACTGAACTTGAAGTATTAAAGGTGAGCGCACTAATTATGTAGAGTGGTTTATAATAATACAGCAACCTCATGGTGTATTCCTATATTACTGCTTACATGAGACAATGACTTTGAGTACATTATAATTAAGCCATCATTTTTAAACTTTACTACCAAACTCTGTAACTGCAGATTTTCATTTACACATGTGGACAGCTTTGGGTTATATTACGATGTACCGTATACATGTTATTGTTTAAGCAGAATTTAAATATTGTAGCTCTGATTGCACTGCTGAGTAGTTTGATCTAACAAATCACAATTTAAGATGTAATTTTGCTTTGTGTGCAAGGCCTTCTATAAAGTAAGTAAAAAATTAGTAAAAGTGTAGCAGAGTGCTCTGAAAAATACAAAGACACGAGACATCTGTCACAGGTCCAGCTAAAACCGACTCCTTAAAATATTTCAATGAAAAAAAGAAAAACAAAACAGAAGCCAGCAGAGCTCCTGAAACCAATTCAGCTCCACAGTTTTCTGACAGCTTGTGTTGCAAGAGCAACAGAGGCATAACCCCCTCTGCTCTTAAATATGAGGGGAGTACAAGTTCACGCTTTGCTCACTGGAGAAAAAGCCTAAAGGGAGGTTTAGGAGCTGACCTTTACTTCACCAGAAAGGGGTCACCTCATCACCTCAGACTTCTCCTGTAGTAATTAGAAGTCTCTGAAAGAGTAGAAAGCGGTAAATCTTCTCACCGGCCTCGTTGTCATCTGCACATACTGTTCGCTTCCTGCTCCCTTTGTGCAGCAGAGCACTCTGACTTATCAGGTTCCTGAACAAAATGAGGCTCTGGGGCTGCTGGTAATCTGACACTTAAAGTCAGCCGGTTTCATTAGATTAACTTTGAAACCGAAACAGACTCACTGTTTTTCTAATATTTGCCTGCAGCATGTATTCTGTTTAAATTCAATTTCTCCGTTTTAAATCCTGCCACAGGTTGTACCTTTTACCGCAATGGCCTCATCCATCACAGGGATGAAAAAAACCCCTACAAACCACCCCCCAACTGAAGATAAACACAAGGTCCATTATGGGGGGGGGGGGGCAAAAACGCCATCCTGATCAATGCTGTCATAGTGCACCATCTGACGTGGCGTCTCACTCGGCTACAAGCAGCCTTTCTGACAACAAGTGAACAAACAGACGTGAGCAGAAGCAGAGGTGGACACTGTGAAATTGATCCGCAAGGAAAATCTCTCCGGTTTAATGTGGGATGGCAGTGGGTAGATATTTCTTTAACAGTGACAGAATGCTGAAATCGTTAGAAATTAAACGATGTGAAGAGCAGGTCTGATCATTCCCGATCCCCATGAAGGTCAGGAATAATCCTCGCTTTATATACATGTATAACCATTTAATTTTGGCCCTGTGAGAGTAAGAATAAGTCAAGCTTGTGGAACTATAAATGTGTGTTGCGCCTTGTTCCCATGCATACAGCTCATTTGTTGATGACATGGTGTGTCTGTCTTAAATGAGTCAGAGAAGCGTTTGACAGCTCAGTCAGAGGAGCTGCCCTCTGACACGGGACAGCTGCTGCTCCTCATCCTGGGGCTCTCCTGTTTTTTATGCTTTCATCTTCACTTCTACCTACACAGCTCGGGCAAAGCTTTAAGTTACCCGGTCGTCACGCAGATCTGGCTTTCCCACTGTTTAGACTGTGTTCCTCACATATAATCATATAGTCTTTTTAAATAAACTGTCCACGGGAAAATGTACATCACAGCGGAACACCAAGGCTATCCATCTAATACGTGTGTGTAAAATATGGTTTTGTTAATCGTTTCGGCTTCAGCTTCGCTTGTACGTTACTAAAGTGAATAAACAAACTGTCAGATTTTAGATATAAATACGTGAACCAGAGTAAATAAATAGCAGATACTTCAAGAACCACAGACCTTCTGCCAGAAGTTGATGTAGAAAACTTCTCTGGAGAAGTTCAAGTAGATGTTTGTGTCATAGGCGTCATCGCCAGCGTTGGAGATGGTCAGGTTCAGAGAGACGTTCTTCACTCCTCCAAGCGCCAGATGGGGTTTGCTATGCAAGCTGGTGGGTGCATAAACAGTATACTTTAGCAATTAAAAAGAATTACTTGAAGAGCAGCAAGTGAATCTTTACATTAAGTTGTTAAGTGTACAAAAAGAAGTGCACCTGCTGGAGAAAAGCTGTTTGTTTTTGGAGCACAACAAAGAATATATGCAGGCAAATGAGTTGTTAGGATGGCAGGCATAAACTGTTTAGCACAGAGCAGGAGATAGATAATAAAAAGAAAGGGAACTCCCTAACGATGGAAAAAAACCTATGGATGCTCTCCAAACATGCGTCATGGTTCCACTACCCACACCCACATGGCCTATGATGTCAGCTTGCTTCCTCAGTACTGGAAGAAAAGAATGAATCTGAGCTGCAAAGTAAAATGTTTTTACCCAGAAAGCAAAAGTTTCCCATGAAGCCTCAGGTCCGCAGCACAGTCGTCTGACAGGCAGTTCTTCTCAAACCAAGTCTGAAGAGGAAACAGTACAGTACACAGTTCAGATGACCTCATGCCCTCAGCACACTGACTTCACATTCAGACTAGGGGGCGGTGTTGCTTTGCTGTGTGTGCTTTCCAGTTGGATTGCATCTACAAAGCTATCTTTCCCTTAATTAATCAGAGGATGGGCTTTGGTTTAAATCACGAAAGGGAAATGTAAGTCGAGCGTTAAAGTCTGATGTAAACTTGATGAGTTTCAGATAAACGGATTCTGTAGATGCTGAAAAGCAAATGCCTCGGCCTTTCAAGAAGTGCATACACCGGGGGAAACACATGTGGTCCAGGTTAGAGGTGCTCACAAAGAAAATAAATGAATCAGTCTTTTTGGACTCCACTCAAGAAAAGCTAACACAGGCAATAATAAGCTGGTAACCAACACCAAATCATTACAACCCCACATCTAGGCCATTTCCTTCATTCCTACTGCGGTTTGCATGAAGACACTTCTGTCTTTTTATGTCAGGTTTGGAGGGGGGGGCATCAGGAAATGAAATATATTATAAGTTGAGCTGGTTGGAATCAACTGTCAGCCTTTTACAATAAGAGCAAGGCACACTTACAATGGCCAGACAAAACATCTTATAAGTAATATTTCACTGTATTTGTGTCATTTGTGTGAAAGTTGATTTAGTGTACTGTGACACAAGATTTCATTTTAAGAATGACAAATACTCTGATTCCTGCGATTTACTTTGATGATGGGATCGCTTTTCTTAACTCAGTCAGTTATCGGTTTTGCCTCAAAATCCTGCTTTAATCCTGCAAATATCTGAAAAACACACAGTGAAATAGCTGGGATATTCATGATCCTCAAAGGCAGGCTACTTTAAATCCAACAGCTGATAATATTTCTCCATAAAATCTCTGTATTCAGCTTTATTAGGCGTTGCAGATACTGCTGTGAAAAACATGAATTTTATTCTTCTGGATTCATTTTAAAGCATTCCCCTTCACTTCAGATTTTAAAACCTCTCCGTACTTCATTCCTCACTGCAATCTTGTTCCCCTTCCTCCATCGCAGCACTGGAGTGAGCGCAGGCAGGTCTCGCTCCTGGTGTCCTGTCAGCACGTGGGTCCCCAGGCTGTAAGCCACCTCGAATGTGATGGCTGTGAATACGTCCTTTACGTCTTTCTGTGGAGAGTGAAAACAAGGCTATTGCAGGGGAATCTGTACAACCACAGACACAAAGTCACTCAAACTAAATGTAACCTCAGATATATAACTGTCATGCAGCTGTCTGGGTGACTGCAGTAATTTAACATCTTTCTCTGATTAACGCCTGGCGCAAAGACACATTACACTGCAGATTATCAGAAGATCACACAGTCTGAAAATGTCATATCATAGTGATCAGTCTGCCAGAAAGTCACAGGGCTGCACGCAGACGCGAGTACACTGAGAAAATCACGTGAATTGGTTTGTATGGATGGCTGACACATCTCATCAACATCAATTCATCATCGTTAAATATGATAAAAGCACGACCACCAGTGCAAATACTAAGCAAAGCACTTTTTTTGTTTAAAAAAAACCTGCTGGCACTGCCCCTGAGACATATATTTGCATTTCTGGCGACTCCATCTGAGACCATAAAAGAAGTGTTTGATTTGGCATCGGGTTTGGAAACATCACAGACAGAAAGAAAACAGAGCTTAATGTGATCAAATCCTGCATCTTCAGTAGATGACAGCACTGAAAGACATACATGGGAAAAGCTGATACCAATGTTGGTTTTTCATCTCCTTTGTCTACTCAGCTCTTTGAAGGCAGCTTGCCGGGTCTGGCTCTGGTCTCGCTATCTAAAAGCCGCAGCAGAAAAACACACACACACACACACTAGAGCTCCCACTGCAACTGGTGTCCCAGTCCCTGACTGATGTCAGCTAACACGGAGCCAAGCCCACAATGTCAACACAAAGGTCTTCCCGGTGTCTTCCGGTGGCCACTCGTTCTTTTGCACTTTCTCTTTTTGTCCACCCACCCATCCTCTTTCCTCAGGCAGCCATAGGGCCAGCCTGGGCTTTGACATGAGGCATCACCAGTGCCAAACCCACCCAAATCATCAGCAATGAGAGAGTTATAGCAGGAAAGACCAAACGTTAGTGCAGCGCACGACAAAAACACATGATTTAAGGCTCAGTTGGGAAACGGTGCTCAGCACAGATAAAGACAGATAATATCAGAGCGTTTTTAATTAATTTCTGCCATCGTGCTTGGCTCTTCTGCCAAAAAATAAATACATCTTTTATTTTATGGATTAAAAAAATTATAATGTTCTTAATAATGATAAGTTACTCAGGTAGCAAAGCAAGATGGCATCTCTAAAATCTTCATTCAGAAATAAGATTTTCAGATTTTCATCTTAAATCCACCACAAAACTGCAGTTCATTCCTCTCAGTGTGGTTCTACTGGCAGGTCACCTAAGCTGGGAGGTAACAAATTTGTGACACAATTAATTATTGCAGGATATGCATGAAGCACTGGCAAAGCCTTCAGTGTTAGCAGCAATTAAAGCCAAATGCATGAAATGGTCCCTTTCCGTTGGCCTCTGAGTGAACTGACCCCCTGGGAGATAACTGCTCGGGTCTCCAGTCCCAAATTCCCACTGCTTATCTCGCATTTTCACAAGCCACAAGGGAACTGGAGGACGTAATGGCTAGAAATAAAAGTGGGGTATTTTTGCCCAATCTCCTGCCTAAAAGTGACCTCTATGTGAATGTAAATATTAATAAACCTTAATGAGCTTGCTGTTGTCAATTTTAACAGATAATCTATTATTGTACAGCTGTAGGATCACTTAACCCTTGACACACTGGACCAAAGACTGCTAATTGACTGGTGAACCTAAGACTAACAGCGCACTCGCATTAGAAGAACTCTGTTTTGTGACACTTGGCCTAAGCTTTTATTATCCCGGGATCAATGCTGCCAATTGCCCCAACCGGATCCACGCCCCTCGCTGGGCCATTTACTCCCACCTGATCCTGCTTTTAATTCCTGTACTTATGAAACAGTGGAGCTCCTGAGGTCCAGTTGAAAAAGACACTGGTTAGTGTTTACTGCCTGCTACATGTATATTAGTATGGAAATCAAAGCAATAACTGCTCCTTACATGCTGGTGAAGTTCAGAGGCAGACTTGTGAGAGGCCATTCTGCCACTCAACAGGCTTGCACTGTGTTAAGCCTCATTTGAACACAGAAGCCACAGGCTGCGCCACTGGTCTCAGATCAGATAGGATGATGATATAAGTGGAATTTGTGATATTTGGAGGCCAATAACTAGAGTTAAACATATAGCTCTGAATGAGCCCTAACAGAAACAGGGTCTGGTATTGTGCTCATCAATGGCTACCACACAAATCCCACCACTTGGATGGCTCATTATATGCAACATCAGTTTTTGTTTGATTAAAAACATTTTTGTCCCTTTTGGTTCATTCAGCAAATCTCCTAGTCTCAGTCTGTGGATGCTGTAGTGAAGTGTAGTTTTAAATTTCCCACACATAGATTTAAACCATGTGGAGAAAAAAAATCCATCTCTGGAGAGAGAACTGCCAATAAAAAGGCTAAATATTCTGCACCGTCACTAAACAAAGGTCTGAAACTTTTCATCATCTCCAGGGCAAAATTACTCATTAAGGGTTCCAGTCAATACTGTGGAGATGCCAGAAAACTCAGCAGGAGGCAGCAGTTTTCCAGCAGTACCCACCTTAACTGTAAATATTTGGCTATAGGATGAAAAATCGGCACGTTAAAGCAGCTAGATTCTTTTACAACAGGCTCAATACAAGTGCTTCCCCGGTTCATTATTCATATGTATTTAATTCACGGGACACAGATCAGCTTGCTACGGCGCATGTTTTGAAAGAAAACAAGCTAAGTTGAACACTCCCTCGCTCTGGAGCAAGACTTCTGCCAAAATACTATTTCTGTGCTCCGGTTCACACTCAGGAGCCATTTATTTGGCACAACAGAGCATAACTCACACCTTTACCAACCACGCTTTCCCTTGACATTCGTTCCTGCTCCCAGAATGGATTTTTCCCACACACCCATAACGTAAGCATAAAGTACAAAGCTTACATGATTTCAATGAACATGGCTACCGCGTGAATTAATCTTAGACTTAAACTCTAGTGCTAGAGCTATACGATAGTGTGGTGAGCTTCAACTTTCACATGTTAATCTGATCAACAAGATGGCAGTGCAGCAAGCTGCCCCATTCATGCTCACGGAGGAGCTCCATCATGGTGGGTGCGGGGACGATGACGTCAGACTGCAAAAGGCTCTGATCTGCACTTTAAACGCCTCATGCTTGGCTGAAATGAGCTCCATTCTTAGCCAAACCATTCCCTCAGAAACATATAGCTTAAGCCTAGTCATGGGAAGTCTTTATTAACTTGTGGGGGAAATGTGAATACAGCACTCCTTTTAAGGACAATATATGTTTGGATGGCTTACAGGTCGAGGCCGTTTTATTTGAGGGCTAAATGCCAGGGAACTTTTTTTTTTAATGGAAAAAACTTTTTTTTTCTCCTTATGTGATGAATGGATCCAACCTGTTAAAGGTCAGGAGTAAGTGTGTATGCTGAGACACTGGAGACAATGTGAAATTGAAAGTATTTATAGTAATGTCTGCAGCATATGGCAGGAATGCACTTACGCAGCTTATCCAAGCGTGCCCTTTGAAATAGTCTAGAAATAAGACAATTACAGAAAGTTTTAGTGACTGAGGGTCAAAGAACAGCAGCTGCTCGCCTCAGAATAGGTTAGCAGATGTTGAAAAGCCTGGAATGACAAACTGAGTGGGAGTAGGGAAGAGCGTTGTCTGATTGTTTCTCCTAGAAACCTTCGGCGGAGTCAAGTAGGAGCAGCTTCAATCTGTCTGTGAAAGTCATCCTCATGTGTCATGGCAGACAGATTAGAGACTGGACCTGTGGTATCATCATAATTCCTTAAAAAGGCAGACCAGCAGTCTTCACTCGTAAACCGGAAGAGATTAAAATCACACTTCTCTTACTGTACACATATTTGACAGTCTTTCTTGATTTATCTGCAATGAACCTCACTCACATCCACCAAAACCACCCTTAACATCCTGCTAAAATCCCCCAAACTCTTCAAATTGTCATTCCCAGTGGCAGGATATTCTTTAAAAATCTAAATAACTTCCTCCAAGGACATTGTGAAGGACTTTACAGTGGGAGTAACAGCAGACCTGTGAGGAGGTTTCTCACCATCAAGCTTTTATTGTGGTTTTCCTCTAATTTTGTTACTTTAACTGTGCCTGAGGGCACCATTGTTCTCTCATTGGCTCGTCACGCAGTTTCTATTTTCCTTTAAAGGAGATTTTGTATGTTTTCTGCATTATTTTGTGAATGAATTGAATTTTAGAGTAGGCCAAAGAAACTATAAACTCATATACTGAAAACACTTTGAAAAGTCGATACGGAGAAGATGTGCACGGTGGTTGAATGCTCATCTAGTAGACCCAATGCAATAGTAGGAGTGATGTGAAGTTTCGTTTCTGATTACACAGCGTCTAAAAAATCAAATGTGCACTTTTCCATGAACTATTTTGGTCCGCTAGGACACTGACATTTGGCCAGATACTGAGTCGGTGACATCATTTTCTTAAAATTCTTCACTACATATGGCCGATAATATAGTGTATTATATATACTGTATTATATTATAATAAAAACTCTTATGTCCAAAAAAATGTCACCTTGTAGATGGCAAACTAAAAAGCTAATTCATGCAGCAGTTGCAGCGCATTTTTGTCACATAGTGTAGTTGCGTTTGCACCCACTTGATTGAATTCAGACCAATAGTCACTCACTCTCAGCTCTGTGTTGTTCTTCAGTAATTCCTGTGGGAAATCTCTGTAAACTTAGCTGTTTAATGATCCACTTCTGTCTGCTGGAACTGGTAGAGTACTGGTGGGTTTTTCGAGCTTTTAAGCAGAAAGAAGCTGCCCACTCTGGCCAAAAGCAACACTATGACTCTCAGTGAGAATAAACCAAAGCACTAAAATCATTGTCCTACCTGCGAAACAATGAGCTGAAACTAAACAGCTCTATAAAGCTGAGGGGAACTGCGGGTTCAGGTGATAAAGTTTTGTTGCAAGCGAACCCTTTCTTACATTCTTCTATTGATACATCGGATTTTTAAAAAAACGGTCGGCATGGCAGCGAGCAAAAATGTGTCGTCTGAAATAACAATATGAATCTGTGAAACTAAACATGTTCTCTGTGGCCTGTCTGGTTTACAAAAGTTACAATTCAACAGAAAATGCTCTCGGGCTGTAATACCGTCAGGCTGTCCAAAACCAAATGATTCAGACTAATCTGAAAATGCCAGACGACCAGTCATTCAAAATGTATGCAAGCAGGCCTTTGAAAACAGTTCCCATTCAAAATGAGCCATGTTTACTCCAACCAATGGAAAATATTTCACTGTGTCTGATGTTAGTTGTAGAGGCAGCGATTTTCAGATGCGAGTCCAGCTTCAGGCACCAACATGATTTATCGCACAGTACAAGTCCACAAGCCGTTTGACACCAAAAAGAAAACAAATCCAGACTCACATCAGACTGATGACACAAGAGCAGTTCATCGTACTTATCTTCTAGAACAAAAAGCAACTTTGTAACGATATAGAGATAGTTCTGCTTTTTAAGTCCAAGATACAAACAAATGTGTGGATTGTACAGTTCTGGTAATTAGGAGTAAATTGTGCTTTCAGTAAACAGGAGTGGCCTACCGTGAACCTTTGAGCAAATAAACTTCTACTGGTCACTATGCCACTTGGACAACATGGAAAAATTTGACAAAAGTGAAGTTTCCCATCAGAATCTGTGGTTCTTTTAAAGTCCTCGGCTCATAAAGTGTTCACGCTCACTCTCCACTTGTTTAATTACATGTTCTCATGTTTTGTTCAATGTCCAGTTTGGCAAACACATTTCAAAGCCCGACAAATTAGCCTTGAGATTAGATAATCTTTCATTTCCACCCTGCTTTCACCCTCACAGTTTTAACTAACAGAACGCTGAACCCTGAGCGCAAATTTGGGCCGCCGCTGTTTCTGTGAAAACATAAATGAGCCAAATCCTATCCTTTAGCCAAGGCTGAGTGACGCTAGACGCCGTGCTGCATTGTAACGTCTCCCACGAGCAAACACGTATTTCCTCCAGGCTAAAACAGATAAACAGTATAACTTAAGTGGCAGGAAACGTAGACCATCTGTCCTGTCATGCGTGAGACCATATCACGAGTAGCATCAACACATACTTGTGATGCTTTCATGACAGCGTGGAGACAGGAAACATTCATTTGCATTGAAAATGCTGATCAGAAAACTTCCCCTAAAACACTCACCTCTTTGCTTCAGACTTCCAGTAATTCAACTCCCTCCTAAATAAAAAAAAAAATCCCACGGGTAAGGAGCAGTAGATCTTGCCTTCAAGAATTAGAGAATTTATTGCTTTTTAAAGCAACGTTCACCTAAATACAAATTACAGAAAACTTTTATGCTCTCGTATGCATCATGAAGAAGGCATTCAGCGTTTGACCCTCAGACAGTTAAAGCCACAGCTGGGATTTATAAGGGAGGGGAGAAAGGTGCCTCGCTTCCCTTGTGGAAATTCGCAGATGGAATTGGTTTACTGCTCAAACATACCAAATTCATCAGCGTGTTATTTTTACTACATTCTATCAACAGCAACTTGATTTAATGCCAGCGCTAACTATAGCTGTATTAGAGTAATATCTGGATTTGAAATCTAGCCAGCCACCTATAAATACGCAGATGTTTTCCCTCATATCTCCGTTCCTCCTTACTCGGCTCCCACATTGTGACACTCTCAACACGTTTTTTTTTTTGTTCTGGTCTTTTTTTAGCATCACTACTACATCTCATTTAAACACTGTCCAAAATTCTTGAAATGTTGGAAGCTTGAAAGGGAAGCATTGGAAATTCAGTAGCTTTAAAAGTAAATAAAAATGGAATAATGTGTAATGGTTTATAACTTCTTCATTTCTCCGCACAGAGCTCCTGTCACCATCATGTCCCTTTATCTTTAATCCCTTGGCTGATGTCTATTGTAACCTGAGTGACACGTGCAGAGTCACCACAAGGACACCTTGCTGAAAAAAGGAAAAGAAAATCCCAGGGAGACCCTTTTAAGGAAATTCAGCCAGAAGTCAAACACCAACGCGGTCTTTAGCTGGAGTCTTTACTGGAGAATATTAGTGATGCTAGTCACAATATGGAAAAAGAGAGCAAGAAAAATATTAGTTCATCTCTATCCAACCAAGATAATACAAAAAAATATTGTTTCAAAATGTGGCTACCTGTATTGATATATCTGATATATTATCTGGAGGCAGATTGGGAATCATGAGGGGATTGGCTGGCTGGAGAAACACTGAGAGGCTTGAGAGGATTTTGTCAGCTGGCGATGCTGGTACGTTAAATAACTGTAATTAACATTAACATGGGATTTTTTTTTGTTACAATTCATTAAATAACATGAAAGTGTTACAACAAAGGCCAGAACTGTATAGAAGAGCCTGTTGTACAACCAAGCCAGTCATTTCGGTGCTTCTGAGTTTGATACAGCAACATCACAGTGAACATCAGGTACATGCACGCATCTTTATTCTTCATCAGTACAGTGGAGCTATTCAATACATATGGAGATAAACGTTTGTGGCATTTTTCTACATTTTTTTTCTCCACACAGTGTGCTTTACAGTGGTTGGGGAGTGTTACTTTCACCAAATGCAACAACCCTACCCCCACTATCAGATGCTGGATCAATTGAAACTATAAACGATAAACCACATAGCACTTGTGAAGCGCTATTTCTTTTTTTTTAGCAGTAGTGCTGCTGCAATGAACTGGCACATCTGGTGTTTAAACTAAATTACACATTAAGTCTCAGTGAAACAAACAGAGACAGGTGAAGTTAAATCATTTTAAGAGAGTTAACAATTTAATATGTGCAGTGACAGGTTACCAAAAAGTGCCAAACCTCACAAACCAAAAGGGAAACAGAGACAGAGGCAAGCAGGAAAAGCATCGTCCTTTTCGATTTTTACATTTTTTTCCCTTGGTGCACAGTGACAAGTCAACAAAAGACCCGCCGTTACAACAAAAGCGGTTGGCATTGAAGTGAAATTCAAGAAAATTGCAACCTGCAAGCTCCCCTACAAGCACGTCAAGCAACAGTTGCATTATCGCTGACAGATGATATAATAAACACTTAACAACACATAATTTAACTGACTTGAGTTGCAAATTGTCACAATACTAGACAGAATTTTCAGAATCAAAACAAAATTCAATTCAAATTTTGAATCTGTGCATCCCCTAGTCAAGTCCTTTTTTAAAATCTTGTTTTTAAAAATGTTACTGTGAAACATACCACTAAACTGCCTTGATGTTTGCTCAATCACCCAAGTAAGGAAATCCCATGTGACTTCTTCAGTCTCTGAAGAACTCACTTGGATGAGTGACGAAATATTTCTCCCACTGAAAGCACAACATCCACATGAACGCAATCAACTTTCTGGGATGACACTGAACGTACAACAGAGAGAAGCATGGACAAAAAGTCCAAGTATTACTGTTCAACTAAAACTTTGGATGCTTTATTGTTCAAACTGTTATTTCATCCAAAAATAAGGCTGCTGACAAACTGACAAACCCATCAGAGTACAGGTGATACTCACAGTGAGAACTATAAAATATGCTAGGCTCTTACACAATTCTTGAAAAACTGTTGTTTATATTTCTAGTGTTGCTGTTAGGTGTCAGGGTCTTTTTCCCCCAAAGAGTGAACAAAGTGTTTCTACTTTACAGACATGTTTAGACCTGGATAAGATCCAGACTTGGGTACAATACTCACACAGATGTAGATGCGATCAATCAGAGTTACAAACATAAAGACTGCCATGGCTGATGTCGGAGGGGTTAGTAATGATAAAATTATATCTGACCATTTGCTGAACCCTGCTGCATCCCAAGATTTTACATTGATTGTCACACTATTTTTAGGACCTGTGCACTGTGTTTTCAATTCAATTCAATTCAATTCAATTCACTTCAATTAAATTTTATTTATATAGCGCCAAATCACAACAACAGTCGCCTCAAGGCGCTTTACATTGTAAGGTAGACCCTACAATAATACATACAGTGAAAAACCCAACAATCATATGACCCCTTATGAGCAAACACTTTGGCGACAGTGGGAAGGAAAAACTCCCTTTTAACAGGAAGAAACCTCCGCCAGAACCAGGCTCAGGGAGGGGCGGCCATCTGCTGTGACCGGTTGGGGTGAAAGAAGGAAGACAGGATAAAAGACATGCTGTGGAAGAGAGCCAGAGATTAATATCTAGTATGGTTGAATGCAGGGAGATCTATTAACACATAGTGAATGAGAAAGGTGACTGAAAAGGAAAAACTCAATGCATCAAGGGGGTCCCCCAGCAGTCTGAACCTATCACAGCATAACTAAGGGAGGATTCAGGGTCACCTGATCCAGCCCTAACTATATGCTTTAGCAAAAAGGAAAGTCCATCCATCCATCCTTCCATCCATCCATCCATCCATCCATCCATCCATCCATCCATCCATCCATCCATCCTTCCATCCATCCATCCATCCATCCATCCA
>VURO01022649.1:0-19483 GCA_015108175.1 Pelvicachromis taeniatus
TTAGCTTTCAGTGGTTTAAAAAAAAAAAAAAAAAAGATGGTGGAGATTGCCATCAATTACTACGTACTTGTTTAGGCTATTTCTCTGATTTTGTTCTTTGCTATAGAAATATTTTATTTGGTTGCTATGATTATTGTGACAAATTTATCTATCTACAAATGAAAATTAACATACTCATAATGAAAAAATAAATTATAAATGAAGTGGAAATTTTAAAAACTATAATACTATAATTTGTACAGTATCAACTATAACAATCTTGATTACCAGGTGCGTGGTGTATCTTCTGTGGGCGCTGATAACTTGGTTATAAAGTTTGTAAACTAAATAAAATAAAAGTGAGAGACAGGTAGAATTGCAATTTTTATTCCAACCACCAGTGGGAGACGTCAGAGTCTCGCCTGCCTCACGTGCTTTTATCGTCGTGTTACCCGCTATCACGGTGATAAGTGAGAAAAAAATTACATTTACTGACGGAAAATGAAGAAAATATTTACCTCTGAACAAATATCGGACTGGTTCACTTCGGGGACCAAGTTTGCAAACATTAAACTCACAGAAGAAGCGGGTGAGAGGAAGTCAGACGATGGACCGTCGTCGAAAGAGAGCAGGTATAAAAGACACACAAGGTTAAATTAGCCTAAACGTGGCTGACCCCAAGCTAACTAGCATGCCAGCTCTGCATTCAGGTGTTAGCAGTTTAAATATTATAGAAAATATTAAGGCGCATGAACATTTCAGGATGGCATTCTTTTTCTTATTTTTCTACATTTAGCTGTCCAATGTGATGTCGTTAAATTGCTTTTAACTTATCAAGTGCTTTAAGTCGTACATACACATTGCAGGCATGCTTAAATGTCAGCGATTTACGTAATGACCAAAAGTAAAACAATTTCGGGGCTGCAGTTCTGGGTTTTGAAAACAAAAAGGGGAAATATTTTAATGGTTTAATCTATAACAGCTGTACGTTTTTGTATGGTTTTCCTAAAACCTCGGGTCTGAATATCTTTTTACCTTTGTTTTCACACTGCCTTAAAAAGGTGTTCAAATTGAGAAGATTCACAAAAACTAATGTGAACAAAGCAAATGCACACTGTTTTAAGAAATGTAGATATTTGCTCTACCAAAACTACCAGATTCCACTTAAAATCTTACACTAGATCACCTAATACAGGGGTGGGAGAACTCCGAGGCTGCAGGTTTTAGATTTCCTTGATCCAACACAGCTGATTTAAATGGCTAAATTGCCTCCTCAGCTAGAGCTGTGCCATATGACCAAATAAAACCTCTATTGTTTCATATTAAATGCTATCATTTTGTTTCGTGGTGTCGCAAAATACACAGTTTACAACAATTATTTTTCATCCTTTGGATGGCCACCATGCAGGCAGCGAGAATACCAGCAAGGCCAGTAAAGATGAGGCAGAACCAGGTAGCTCCAAACAGAAGGACCAGTCAAAACTAATTGAGGCTCTTATTCCTAAATGAGGGGCTACCTCAGTAGCATGGACATGGTTTGGTTATGAAAAGTCTGCCACGGACCAGAAAACTGTACTATGCAAATTATGCTGCAAACCGGTCCCCACCACAGTCTCAAACACGACAAACCTCTTCAGCCACCTATGCAAGAATCACGTGAGAGAGTTTACAGATGAGAAGCAAAACAGAGACGCCAGGTGCTCAAAATAAACCTTACCGACTCAAACATTAGAACAGGCTTTTCCCTGCAGCACGCCGTCTAATACATACTCAAAGAAATTGGTGGCCAATACAACTTATATCTAAAAATATATAGTTTCATGCATCGGTCAAAACACTCGACTCCAGGTACACGACACCCAGCTGAAAACATTTCTCACAAGTCAAGTTGCCCGAGATTCACAGAATTTCCAGAAAATGCACTATTTTGTGATGATATTGTTATCAGGATATGAGATTTTGGTCACATCGCACAGCCCTATCCTCAACATGTCTTGAAGTTCTCCAGAGGCCTGGTAATGAACTAATCATTTGATTCAGGTGTGTTGACCCAGGGTGATATCTAAAACCTGCAGGACCCCGGCCCTTGAGGCCTGGAGTTCCCCATAAGGGTGGATGTTGTTGATGTGGGTCTGCTAAATAGTCCCAAAGATGGACTACAGAAGTCCCCATGTGTTCTTACCAAGTTGTTTCATGCAGGTCATCTAAAACAGACGAGTGAAAATTATCAGTTAGGTTATCAGTGATGATCCGACTGAGGACTTCACCAATGCATACTGAATTATTGTAAAAGTTAAACTCATTTTGATTATTTTCATTTTTTTCATTTATAAATTACGTTCTTTAGTCACGGCAACAACTTAATATTTTTTTCTAATAGTATAATGTTAAGCTAAATGGAAAACATACTATTGATTACATGTTGATCTTTCTGTCAAGTTTGTTGATTGGGTTTAATGACCATCAAATAGTGCGTCGCTACACTTCCTCCTGACTCGTGTCTTAACCTTAGCACAGAACAATAGCTGCTGCTTATAAAGGAATTTTTGACTCCCAATAACAAGTCAAACACTGATGATCAACAACAACAACAAAAATGTCCCACACAATTTAGTTGAGTTCTCCCTAATCTATATAAAATATTTTGTTAAATGTCTTTTTATTTTTCAGTCTAAAACATTTACATTAAACAGCACTCACTCAAATTTCTAGGGTTTTTCCTGCATATAAAAATGTTTGCCACCCCAAGAGGTTTTGCGAGCAATGACAGGAAAGTTGACTGACTTATGTTAAGTAAGGTATCATGGAGTCTTTGCATCTTTGCTTTAACTCTATGTGAGCCAGTCATGATTTTACACATCTTCACTCCAGAAGCTGGTCATTTTGTGCTAGGAAAAGTGATGAGCTACCACAAATTGACAAACTCAATCAGATTGTCACTCACCCAAAAGCCAAAAAGGCATCTAGTGCTTTTACTGTTAAAATCACTCCAGGTTCTTGACATCTCTGAGATGCATCTCCAACTGTACAAGTCAGTAATTGAAAGTTTAAAATTAGGAGTAACTAAACAATTCAGGCTGTGAAGTAGGGATAAGAATTAGTTATTGCCATTAAACATTTCAGTACATATACCACCTAGCCTAGTGCTATTTCACATTTTGATAAAGCTATGAAATTTCTATATCTAAGACGCATATTGCGGTTGCAGATGGTTAAAGAGTATGTCCTTTCACAGTGTGGTGCTGTAAGCACCTTTGGGCCTGAGAGGTACGGGATAATAATATGGAAGGTCCCAGTCCCTGTGGGCTGTGAATGAACCAGGGTGCCGCATGACCCGATCCACGTATCCAGAGACTGTCGGGATCTCTTCCCTTGGATGGTCTCCACAGTTGGGGACTGTGGGTGTGACAAACCCCTGCTTCATTTTGTAACGGCTGGTCCAAGCCTCCATGGGTTGGAACTGCACCGGCTGCACTGAGAGGTCATCCTCTTCATTATATCCCTTTTGGCTCAGGAAGTCCTTAAGTATTTGCTTAAACACAGATGCCAGCTCCCAGGGTCGTATGTTGTTAGTGGCAAGCACCTCACGAAACCTGTGGAAACATGCTTCATTATAGTTAATTAAACAGTTCTTGAAGAGGCTTTTCTCATTTCTCATCATTTGTTCTTCCTTGTTTCCTTTGCCCTCTCTCTGTCCTCTGGTCTATGACTTGAAAGTCAGTCAGAGTAAGCCATGTTGAAATATGTCTCGGTTCCTAAAAACACAGTATCACTGTAGTTTATGAAATAGTGGCACACTCTTATCTGGTTATTCTTCCTTCTGCTGAAAGGGTTGGTGGTAAAGTTTTACCTCTTACACTAGAGACAGTGGACATAAAAACTACTCAGGTTTTGAAAAGCTTTATCAGAGATGTTATTTCTATACTATGACCTTTGTCTTCATAGCAACAGGCAGGTGTAGCCACTGTGACCTCGCCCAGAGGTTTTAGATTCCACCTTTTATTGCCTCAATGTTAACATGGAGCCAGAATTTACCTCCATGCTTATTAACCTTAGCTACCTTTAGCTGGTTAGCAGGTTCATAAACTGTACAGATTCAATGAAAAGACATACATATTGACTAATTAGTGCTAATTAACAAATTTAGGCCAGATTTACTAAACAGCTCAAAATAGTGGGTGTAAATGACTCTCAGAGGTGTGATTTGTTGTGTGTGATGTAAACATTCTCTTGCCTATATTTTGTGCCTTGAGAAAGGAGCTCTTAGAAATGCATATGCAATAGAGTCAGTCGAATCTCTCAGTGCAGTGACAAGATTGCATGTTAGAGTGACTATCTTTGTAAATACTCATAAAACTTTAGCGCTGACTGCTTGGAGGGTCTGTACCTTAACAAAGCCACAAGGTAATAACAGCACAAACATGTTGAAGAGGATCAGTTTAATAACTTGCAACAGTGGAGGAGCCCTAACAGACTCCAGCTCCAGCTGCCCCACCTGTCAACTTGGTTATCCAGGTGGTTATAAACACATTCAGCCCAATCAGAGGTCTTATAAAGGCGAAACTAGCCATAGATGCTTTATAATGTTGCTAAGTTAAGAGTTAACTTCCCTTTGGAGCCATACTCAAGGGGCAACTACAGGAACTGACGCTGTCCCTTGGTGACAGTACACAGCTACAACATGTAGATGATGGTCTACAAAGCTCAAAATAGGATCAATTTACAACCATGTTGGTCTCGTAAGATGCAAGGAGAGGAGTTGAGTATCTACAAACTATGAAATATACAGGATTAAGGATTTCCATCAGCTTGGTGTCAGCATGCTAATGTGATGTTTCTGTGTTTCACCTAAAATATTGGACCTGTGTGCTTTTGTCTGTTTTCTCTCACAGTTTAAAAAAAATGACATATCTGGGACAACAGCACAGATTTTTGTAAATGATAAAAGCATAATAACACATCTCATTAAATATGTTTTTCTTGGCTTAGATGGTTATGTAAGCACACAGTAGTGACCCAGTAGTGAGTTTTATGGGAAAAATGTAAGTAGGTCACAGTGCTCAACCATGTCTAACAACTATTTCTTCTTTTTTCCATACTGGCTAACATAGATGAGTGGCAACCCCGGCAGCCTGGCTTCACTCACCCTTACAGGGCGTCCTTCACCTTCACATGTTAACACCCTGTATCGCCTGTGTCTGTGACAGTAACACATAATGGCTTTCTTGGCAGCTCGCCCTAGCTCCCTTTCCCTTTGGGTCTTCTCTGCTTTGCCTGCTGTCAGGCCCTGTTGATGCAGTAGCAGCTAGTCTCTGTTGACAGCTTACTAATGTGAGGACAGAAGAAGGCATGGGTACTACTAAACACCTGGAGAGGACGGTGGCTGCTTGGATAGATGGGATCTGGGCACACAAGAACTCCAGCTGTTGTAGTTCTGATGAGGGGATGAGGGTCCGTAACCTGGGGTACTTTTGAAACCAGTGGAGACCCACTGCGCTGTGAGCCAGCCTATGCTCATGCTCCAGTTCTCTCGCCAGCCGCTCGCGCTCTTCCACGTGCCACAGGAGCTCTGTGATCAGCATGCGGCTGGGTAACCCCCCCGAGATTTTCAGAGATGGTGTTTCATCCTGAGCCTGCACTCTTGTCTCATGCGACCATTTCATCCAGCTGAACAGAGGCATGGCACTCACAGCACGCTGTCCTTAAAAACTGAAGAAATTTTAATTATTAGTTATCTTAGCATCAAGTTATGATTTCCACAACACAACAGAATCATAATAATCATCTGAATTACTGGAACAGATGCTGCTTTAAACAAATTTCTATAATAGTCGCACCTGCAAATAACAGGACGGCATAAAAGCAAGTGAAGAACTGCAGAAGGGTAGTTGAGGAAAAAACACTGATGTAAGGCAGGGAAAAGAAAACTCTTCTCTGAAAACCTTTAGAAAAAATAATAATAAATGTTTGTGGGTACAAAAGAGATTTTGTTCTTCCCTTAAAGGAAAATATAATACACTGTGATTAAAGCTTTTTTGGAATTTAACACTCTCTAATATAAAATAATTTTTTTGCTATTTAAATGGACCCCAAAAAACAGGATCCCTTTCTTTTAAGTAAGATAACAGACTTGTCTTAACTGTGACCCAAGTTATCACCTCCCAGATGTGCATTTCAAGTCAAAATTAACTGTAAACCAGAGGAAATTTTCTTGCTAATGGAAATACAAATTTGCTAATTTCAAAAACCTTGCACTCCTACTGAAATGGGTTTGACTATTCAGGTTGGATGAGAATTATTTGATTAGAATGTTTTATTAATTTTATGTGATAAAATCTAGTAACTTTTTAATAATTCAGAATGATGAGGTGACATTGAAAAATGATCATCCCAGAGCTATTCCGTCCTTTGATCCCTGCCTCATGGCTGCTTTGATTGCAGTCATATGATGTCAAACTTGGTGAAGGACGATGTCCCAGGTGCTTGTATTTGGCCCTTTTATTCGAGCTGATAGATCAGCTGAGTTTTCACCTGGGATTCAGATGGATTAAACTGCCTCTGGGGTCAGAGGTCAATAATACAGAAAACCTTATGGGTTTTTGCTTATTTGCTTATTGTATGCAAAACAGCTTTTCAGATTTAGTTCCTAATCTTAAAAATATAGTTATCACAATAATATCTGGATGAATAGGAAAGGAAAGAAATGCACTTACTGGTGAAACGGCACCACTGACTCTTGTGTGAGTTTTTTTAGAAATTGGGCAAAGAAGAGCTTTTCACAGAGTAGAGCCTCCAGCGTCTTGTCTCCATGGATCCGTCTGTGCAAACTGAACTCCTCTCGCTGTTGACTACGTCCGGCAGCAATCCTACCCTTGCTTTGTTATAGCAAGTGTTTTCGTTTTTGTCTTGTAGTTTTTAGTCTTGTCCTCTCACTGCGCCTGTCATGCAGACTTTTTCCAGGAGGAGTTAGTCACACGCACACGGCTAACTGACTAAGAGCTGTCACTTCTCTTCTCCTTTCACCCCACTCTCCCCTGTGCAGTGTGCAGCTTTTGTTGTAGGGTCAGCTGCTTTGTAGCTTGCACAAAACGTGTGCATTGGAGAGAAAGCGAGAGGACGAGAGTGCGTGTGTGTGCACAAGTCGTGGGTGTGCATTTGAGCTCCTAGTACTGTCAGGGTTTTTGTCTGCTGTTGTGATAAAATCCTCCCCTCTCTAAGAGTGCAGGAAGCACACATGCATACAAACACACACACACACACAACTGGGAATGCTCCTCAGGCTGCAGCGCTGTGGGCCTGGTCAAGCTGACAGGATGCAAAAACTTAGTTAGAAATTGCATTAATAATGCAATAATTGATTCATGTGAACCACGTTATGTTTGGTTATACAGTTTGAATTGACACATTTTTTTTATTTATTGCTATTCTTTTTTTCTTAAAAAAAAAGAGTTGTTTGGACATGGATTGCCACGTTTAAACAAGGGGAGCATTTTCCTGTTCATTTTGTTTTTACGTTTTTGTTTTCAAGAAGATGTTGAGAAAAATACTGCACCATCTAGCATTATTTTGAGCCTCACAGTTCCTGTAAGTTAATTTTTACACTGAAAGAAAACTGATTTTAAAATAAGATTGATAGTTTTCATAAATCCTGACCTATAACTTGCCTTGTCTTTAGCAGCACATGTGTTTGTCTATGTGTCGTGAGGGACATTGAGGTATAAAGGTACAAACTGAACAAAGCTTAAATGTTAAAGTCTTTTTGTTCACAATGACTAATTGTAGCTTATACAGTTTTGGTGTTAGTGCATTAGATTTGTTTGTGAGTCTCAAATTTGGTTTTCTTACAGTCCGGCAAAGAGTCTTGAGCATGACAGCCCAAAATGTATGAACTCTGATGGAGACAGGCTGCAAAAACCAGAACCTGTAGTGCGTAAGTACTAATTTTGTTATAGCCATTCTGAGCCTAGGTTGTGCTTCCTTCTATTTTTGGATATACAGAAAGCTTAATTCTTAATCTATTTAAAACTGTATTTTTCCTTTTGCTTCTGCTACTTTTTTTTTCACTAGGTTATGCTAATCCTCCTTCACTCACCAGCTATGAGCATCCAAACTTGCCCATAGCCAAAAACAGACAGGAGGTAAGAGATTGACCCGTAGTGCACTTTCATTATCCCGAGGTTCTGTTCGTCATTTTTACAGAAATTTTCTTTATGTCCCCAGGACACTTGAGCACTTAAGCTTTTGCTGTTTGCTCAAGATGAACATAAAGTTATTTGATGCTGATGGACAACATCTAACTTCACATTCCCCAGTCTATTATTATTTGTTGACTAATACAGAGTAGTGTGTATGTGTTTTAGGAAATAATGCTGCCATTTAAGCTGGACTTTCTTAATGCAGATTATAAAGTTTAAAATTTAGGCCATAAATCAGCTTACCACATCCATTTGCCCAACAATTTCATAACCTTTTCTCCAATTTTCATTAGTTTTTTCGATGATATGGGTTAGTAGCTAAATGTGCTTCATTTTTTTTTATCAAATGCCTTTCTTTTTAACTGTGCATGTGTCTGTATGTGTTTTATATGTGTGTGTCTGTTTGTGGTTGTTTCCAGCTGATTTCCCTCATAGAAAACAACTCTGTAGTGATCATTCGAGGAGCCACAGGCAGTGGCAAGACCACCCAGCTGCCACAGTACATTCTGGACTATTACAATGAGAAAAATGCCTCATGCAACATTGTAGTCACCCAACCACGTAAAATTGGAGCCACCAGTATTGCTCGATGGGTTGCCGAACAGCGGAAGTGTACCCTGGGTAGTCTGGTGGGATATCAGGTTAGTGCAATATTAGGATGAAATGTGATTTTCTTAAACTGCGTACACTGGTCTTCAGTCATGTAGCAGTAGCAGAAAAGCAATGATACATTGACCCATATTGATTCAAACTTTAGACAAAGAGCATTCATTATTATCTTTCTCACATCTTTCTTCAGAGAAAGATGCATGCGTTTGCATGCGTTAACAAGCTCTTGTATGCTTTGTTGCTAGGATGTCTGACTGTGTTGTGAAGAGCTTTGAAACTGTGTGTCTAATAATAACTGTTGTCTCCTCCGCTTGATGCAGACCTCTGGAGTTAAGGATGATGTCACTGACAGTGGGAGCGATGATAAATAGTCAGTGTTAGTAGGAGAAATAATTCTTAGCTTATGCAACACAAATGATAAATAAATACATTTTAAAAAGTAAGAAAAATCCCCTCAAAAAGCAAAAGACAAGAAGATATGATTACCCCTGTCATGAAGGTGCCTTTATAGACTTTTCCAGTTAGCAAACAATAAATCCACTGAGTCCCCTGTGGATTTAGGAAAATACAAATATGTATTTAATTGACAAGTTTGTGAATGCAACTCTGTATTTATTTGTTCAGGTTGGCCTGGAAAAGACTGCAACTGAGCATACCCGACTAATCTACGTGACTACAGGAGTGCTGCTGCAAAAACTGGTTCAGGCCAAGACCCTCACCGAATTCTCCCACATTTTTGTAGATGAGGTGCATAAACCACACCTATAATTTTTCAAGTTTATATGTTTCTCTGTTAGCTAGTGTAAAAAAAAAAATGATTTTGTGTTTATTTAGTTTTATTTTGTTATTTTGGGGGAAGTACAAATATTAAATCTAATGACAGACAGGTGACAGAGTCAAGAAAATACCTTACCCCTTGGTACCTGCAGTTGATTGCCTTGGACACTTGTGTCATTAGAACAAAAGGCGACTACAAATCAATATCAAGTTGTTCATAGTGCCCGAACATTTTTATCCTGATGAGCGAGTGGATTCTTCCAGGATGCCCCCCATCCATAGGGCGCAAGGGGTCACTGAATAGTTTGATAAGTATGAAAGTGATTCAGTTCAATTCAATTTTATTTATATGGCGCCAAATCACAACAACAGTCGCCTTAAGGCGCTTTATATTGTAAGGTAGGCCCTACAATAATACATACAGAAAAAAACTCAACAATCAAATGACCCCCTATGAGCAAGCACTTGGGCGACAGTGAGAAGGAAAAACTCCCTTTTAACAGGAAGAAACCTCCAGCAGAACCAGGCTCAGGGTGGGGCGGCCATCTGCTGCGACCGGTTGGGGTGATGTGACTTCATAGCCGCCAAATCTATACCCAGTTGAACATTGTGTGAGACTTTGGACCAGCATATTGGAGAGTGTTCTTCACTAGTGTTCAGTCCGTCTAAAAATGTTCAGACTTGAAGAATAATTGCCAGTGTTCAGGTCTTTCAGGAACTTCTTTTTTTCTTTAATTTGTCTGCCATTTATAATACTTTAATCCAACTTAACTTAATTCTATTATTTAATGAGTGATTCTTGAATGTTCAAAATGTAACCTTTTAACAAATCTACCTTTGTCCAGGTTCATGAGCGCACATCAGAAATGGACTTTCTCCTGCTAGTTTTAAGAAAACTCCTCTGTTCCAACTCTTACCACGTCAAGGTAACTGTTGGGTCAGACTAAAAAAATTATTTGGTCTTCCTCATGCTTAGTCTACTTGTACTCTCACTCACAAGAGCCTGTTTTTTTGTTTTTTTGTTTTTTAAGGTAATCCTTATGTCAGCCACCATTAACTGCAAACAGTTTGCTGACTACTTTGCCACTCCTATTCGTGGCAAAATGAACCCAGCCTATGTATTTGAAGTGGAAGGGGCGTCCTACGCCATTGAAGATTTTTACCTGGATGACCTCCACCACCTGTCTCCATATAGGGTACATAATTGAGAGAGTAAATGGTTGCTGATGGTACAGTTCTCTGCCTTGAAGCCAAATCCTTTGTATCTGAATTTTGTGTCTGTTTTAGACTGAATTGACACATCCAGGCGACCTGTACATCTCAGCAGATATGTACAATCTTGCCATCAGTCTCATCCAGAGCTTTGATGAAATGGAGGGCAAAGATTCCAGGTGAGGTCATAGTATTGTAACTTTTAGAACTGCTTGAACAAGTAAATAGGTAAGGATGTAATTGTTTGTTTGCTAACAGAATATGCATACATGTATTTATGTGTGAGCAGCAAGGCAGAGAAAGAGGGGGGCATGACTCTGTCAGAAAGAGGAAGTGTTTTGGTTTTCCTCCCTGGTATACGCGAGATAAGCTACATGCAGGAGGCCTTGACTAAGCTGGTTCACAAAAGGTGAGCAATTGCATTTACCTGCTGAGAAGTCTACACATGATCAGTGTTGGGCACATTTTCAGTGGCAATACACCGATGTTTTTTGTTTTTTAAACTTGTTATTATGAGGTGGTGTTTGCTCAATGTACAGGTCATACTGCAGGTTGATTTCTGTTTCCTCAAACATGTATGTGCCCTGTAAGACAGATCGCCTCACCACATCTTTTTATCAAAGGATCTACAAGTATGCAGTACTGTCAGTAAACTCTCTTAACACAGACACACCACTAAGTACTTATGGAGATTTTGGAAGCTATCTCTATTGCTGTAGAAAAATGACACTGTGGTGTACATCTGAGCAATCTTTTTCACAGGTTTGCTTCTGACAGGTTTGGGTGGGAGTATAATGGGCAGGGTGGTGACTGTTGTTTGTTCTCAGAGGCTGGCTTTGGCTCACGTAAATGCTCTTTTGCCACAGCTTCACAGGATCCAAGGGGATCCCACTGTTTGGAGAGTGGAGGTTTCACTTGCAGGTTGTGGAACTGAGATAAGATGGGTGACATAAGGCTGAGTTGTATGTCGTATATATCAGTGCCCGCTTTTCTCCCTCATGGTGCAAATGCTCACACTGCTGTACGCTTTCCTGCCTCTCAGCCTGATCTCCCCAGGGTTAGCCAGGTTATCCCATGAAAGGAATGAATGCTGCAGGCCTCCCTTTGAGTGTCATTACTATCATTTAGAATAAAAGTGCTTCCTCCATGCTGTTTCAACATGCAGTGTGGGTTTTATTGATAAACCTGCTGGACAGCACCTTCTGGTATGTTGTTTTATGAAGGGCTTGCATCGTAAGCTCACAGTCTGTAGACCACTGGTTCCATTAGAAGATTGTCATTTTAATTGCCCCCACTCACAACTCTTTTGAGCTTGGTGAAGTAGTGGGGCTGAAGTTTCTCTTACTTAAAACTGCTCTGCCGTTTGGACTAACCACGTGAAGTAAGTTAGTGAGTTACAGTCTTTGTTCGTTCAGCCGTCATGGTTACAGTTAGCCCCAGGTCTCCCTAAAGTGTGTCTGAGGCCCAATCCAGCCTTTGTGCCTGATAGAGATGTCATATTGGTGCCCCACTGTTCTCCTCAGCAGAGGATTTCAGGGTTAACACCTTAACACTGCCCGGAGCAGGCCTTGAATATATACATGGACCGAACAGCAGTGTTCAGAAAATCAGATCACCTGTTTCATCTCAGGTTATCTTATTGGCTTGTAAAGACCATATGAGCTCTTTCTGCTAGGAGTACGGTCACATCCTGAGCTTTGTTCAAAGGTGTGTTTGTCCAGAATACCTTTGCAGCAGCAAGTTAAGCTATGCCACACACATATGTGCACTTTCACAGGCTGGATGCTGTGTAGTCATCTGTGGCTCAGGGCTCACACAATGTGGGAGTAGGCTGTATCTCCCATAGTGAAACACAAAGGGAAGTTAGATGCACAATGAATTTGATGCACAGTGGTAGACAGTAATTAATCTCTGTAGATAATTGTTATGGTGCATTCAGAAGTAGCAGAGCAGTATAATCCAGTAAAGGTAAATAAGTAGTACTTTAACATTTACGTTAACACTGAACATGCTGCTTTTTTCAGATTGCAGGTTTATCCTCTTCACTCCTCAGTGACACTGGAAGAGCAGAACGGGGTGTTCCTATTTCCTGTTCCTGGATACAGGAAGGTAAAAGCTGTTGATCATAATTTTTGCGTGTGCTGTCAGTACCTGTTATAACGATTATCTTCCGATCCTTACAGGTGATCCTTTCCACCAACATCGCAGAGAGTTCGGTGACTGTTTCAGATGTCAAATATGGTGGGGGTTTTTTCCTGTCCTTAATTTTTAAAATTGTAACTTTATCTTTTTATTTTCTTTCCATCCATCTATTTACAAGAAATTCAGAATGAAGGCATACAGATATCAATAATGTTGTAAGGAAAAAAGGAAGTTAACTAGACACAGTAAGACATAGAAAATAAGAGTAAGATAGAAAAAATAATTCCCAAGTACCAGTCCCACCTGCATCTACTACCAGACAAAGTTAACCATGTCGGTGTTTCTGCCAACGTAGTAAGGTCAACAACAATGAATAAATATAAGAAAATGAAGAACTGCACTATATCATCTCCTAAAATCTGACAATGTGTGCTAGTTTGTTGTTGATTTCCATAATATATGAATAACACCTTTGTCTGTCTTGCACCTAGAGCAAAGATTTCCGTTGACTCATTTATCCTGTGGTGTTCTGGTGTAAAATAGTTTATATAAAAAATATTGAGCTTATGAGAAAAAGTTTTTGCTCCCTGTGATTTCCACTCATGAATTTCAAAAGAACTCCCCAAATCTCATTCCCATGTGGTTATAATAATAAGTGGTTTGTTCTCTGAGATTTATTTCTGTATTTATTTTAAGTTAATTTGTATTAGCATTTTTTTTTTTTTTTTAATGACAGTTATTGACTTCTGCCTGGCCCGCCACTTGGTGTGTGACCAGGATACCAATTACCAGTCTCTGCAGCTCACCTGGGCATCCAAAACCAGCTGCAACCAACGCAGAGGTACAACCACTCTAGACCTTGTAACTGCAAAGTCTTACTAGTATTACTTCTGCCTTTAACTCTCAATGTTTGGTGCCTGCCAGGTCGGACAGGTCGAGTGTCAAAGGGCTACTGTTACAGACTTGTAACCAAAGAGTTTTGGGAAAATGAAATTCCAGACTACACGACTCCCGAGATGCTGGTAAGAGACTGTGCCAGTGACCACATGTGTTTTTAATGCAGTTTAGACATTACTTCTGAAAATTGATCTGTGTTCTTCTATTTTCCATTTCCTCAGCTTGCTCCGCTGTCCACTGTCTTGTTGAAGGTAAAGCTGCTGGACATGGGAGATCCCCGCTCCCTCCTCTCCACAGCACTCTCACCTCCCAACCTCTCTGACATAGTTAGGACTGTGCTACAACTCAAAGAGGTACAGAGTGTAACTTGATGATTGTCTCCTGAGAGAAGCATTATTGTCTAGTCAAGTGCAAACAAATATGTAGCTGTAATGGTGATTGTTATATATTTGGACGGGCAGCTGACCGCCAGATCTGTCTGAGGATTAGACCCTGAGTTCTCTGAGAGGAGCTTTGCGTCAGCCAGTGTTCACATTAAGTTTATAGGGTGAGAGCACAACAGGGACATGTCCAATATTAATGATGTTGTGTGTTAGGTTAAGGGAATGAAAATGTGCATGTTATCTTTTTATTTTAGTATTACTGATGTAATAGCATTTGTTAAATATTTAATTTTACCTCTTAGTAAATGACTACATAGTTATTTTTTTGTATCACTGAGCACTGAAATCACTTTTTAATACAAACCCCATTAACCATATCACACATGACGCTTTATTCTATGCGTTTAAATATTTTCTCACCATTAAGCACACGTTTTTCAATTCAATTCAGTTATATACCACCAAATCACAACAGCTCCCTCAAGGTGCTTTATGTTGTGAAGTAACGTCCCAACAATAACACAGAAAAAAAAACACATTGCCTCCTCCATCTACACACTTTAAACTGCTAAATGCTGTGTTTTTAAGGATTGGTGTGATGTAAATCAGGCAATCCCTTTTCAGTGTTCTATAGTTTAGGTGCTTTTTGCTACACAAAGGAAAAGGAAGAGCTGTGGATTGAACTACCGACCTTCAAAGTTGTTGACAAACTGCTTTACTTCCTAAGGGACGAAATGTATAAAAAGAACACACGCTAGTGGAAGTCATAAAGAAAAACTCCAAAAACCGTAACATGGCTGTTTTTTATAAAATTATTTATAATTAAAAGGGGTGATGAAGTGTAAAAAACCAAGACTTTCGCACAGTGTGGTTAAAAACAACTATATGAACAACTCAACATTAGTGGTGTGCATACAGTCTGCTGCTTTTGTCACGCTGCAGATGGGTGCGCTGTCTGTGAAAAGTGAAAGCAGAGGTCAAAATGAGGATGGTGAGCTGACGTTCCTGGGCCGAGTGCTAGCTCACTTGCCTGTAGACCTGTACCTGGGGAAGATGATTATCCTGGGCCACATCTTTGGTTGCCTGGATGAATGTCTCATCATTGGTTAGTCTGTCATGGTACTTGATGGTATCTGTTGTGTAAGGCATGTTTTCTAGAGACATTGCTTTACAGCCTAAATGTGGAACATATTTTTCTGAATACTTCTGCACAACATGCTCTCTCATCCTTAGCTGCCTCTCACTCTCTGAAGAGCTTCTTTGCAATACCGTCCATGCAGCAGATTGCTGGCCATAGGTGAGTCACATCCAGCATGTGTTATGATTTACAGACTCAGGATGTCAGATTAGATTTTGTGTACCAACACTGTGGCTCAAGATTTTATGCATTTCATGCATTATGTAGTAAAGTAACTTGATTTCCAGAGCTTTTGACACACCTTTACATGTTTAGTGTAGCCTAATAACGAATTCTTCCAGTTTATACTTATATTGGTCACGTGTCTAATTATAACATTCTGACATTAGAGTAAGGTCAAAAACAGATATTGGTTTTGTGTATTGTAATTTTTTTTTCTTTGTACACTGATTATCATGTGTAACTCCAGGAGCAAGCTGGCTTTTACCGGTGGCACACCAAGTGATTCCATAGCTTTTGTAAATGCCTTCAAGGTAACAAATTTGGTACACATCTCCAGCAGGTTTTGATTTCGAATGGATTTTCATGCATGGTTGCTGTATTCCCTCTTTTTCCCTCTTGTTTCTGTATGTTAGGCATGGCACTCAGCCAAAAAGAAAGGACAGCTGAGGCAACCAAAGGTATACTATAAACTAAATTACTGTAACCGTCAGCAATATGTGCCACCCCACCAGGATAATGACCCCAAACAAACCAGAAGGCTTTGTACAAACTACTTACCAATGTAAGAAGATCAATAAGGACTGATTGCCATTCACTTGAATTCACAGACAGACCGACTGGAGACATTTTGGCACTTTAATTTCTGACATCAATAGAACCTCTTAGGAGCATGGTCAGAGTGCAAACTATACCAAGAGATTCTTAAAGTAGTGTATAATTGTTTCAGCAAGTCACTTTTTCACTCAGACAACTAACGGGGTGTTATTAGAGGTAATGGAGATATTACTACAGTATTTGAAATAAAGAAAATATAGAACTATTTTCCTTACTAGTGTCAGGATTTTGGATCCTGTGGCAAGTGATTTTCCAAGTCTTTTTTTCTATAAAATATAGACAATAATAGGTGCTGGTGCCATTGCTGTTGTAAGTTTTTAAGGCAACAAATCACATTAATTGGGTAGCCAAAAAATGGAGGCGAAGCTTGTTCTGACCACGTCTCTATAACCTGACTATCCATCATACAACACTGGTTAAAGTGGTGATATGTTGTCTAGATGATGTTTCCATAGAAACAAAACCCACTCACTATGTGGGAGGGCTTTTTATGAAGCCATCCCCATCATCATAATGTTGGTGCCAGCAATTTGTGTGTTTGTACAGCAAATTTCTGTAGCAAAAAAGTTATTCACCTGGTGGATTTGGAGGTCTGTTTCGGATCATTATCCCACTGTAGAAGTCATCTTCTTTAGTTTTACTTCTGACTCTGTGAAGGTCTCACTCAGAACAAGATTTTTCCTGTGTTTTTCCAGTATCTTCTGTGACATGTTTTTCATGTCAAAGACCTCACATAACAATTCTTAGTAGTTGGTGTCATTATTGTTATAGCCTGGTTATTGTTTGCTGAGGACAAAAAGATCCAGGTATTATAGAAATTGCTGAAGTATTCCAATTCTAAGAATGAATTTAAAAACTTAACACAGCATTATAACAATTGTGTGTCTTTTTGTTTGTTTGGGGTTTTTTTTGGACTAAAATAAAATGTATTTGATGCCCTTTCTTCTTAGGATGAGCTGGACTGGGCAAAAGAGAAATTCATTCAGATCAAGAGGATCAGAGAGGTACAGCGTTCAAAGTTGGTCGCATGAGTTCAGCGGATCAAATTACAGGAGAAAGCGTAACTTGACTGCATTAAATAGCAGGCGCCTTAATGATAACTGCAGTGTATTTTAAGCTGATACAAACTTGACACAAAAAGTAAGAAAATGTGGCAGAAATGTGTCACAATTTGAGAAAAAATTAAAATGGCTTTCCAATAGTATTGCCAGGAAGCATTGTTATAACAAAGCCATAAGCAACCAAACAGAAATGGCCTTACTTTTTGTGCTAAGTTTATTGATTGCTTTTGTGAGGTCATGGATAACCCCATGATGACTTTTAAAATAGGTATTAAAAAATGATCGTTTCTACAATGCTTTCTAACTGTTGCACATGCAGTTCAAACAAAGCATAAATACTTACTGAAATTGAATTGAAATTGTTGACCAGGTTGCAGAGGTGTATGAGGAGCTAAAGAAGCGTGTGTCCCAGTTCAATATGAATGTAGCTGAGGAAAGCCTACAGTCAGACTACACCAGTGCAAACAAGCAGAAATTCATTCTTCAGGTTAGTGTTTGCTGAAAACTTTGGGATGTTTATAAATGATCTTAAACATCATAGTGCGACAATGTAAAGAGCTTCGAGTTTTTTGCAGGTCTGAATATATCTGAGTGTCACTTTGGTGTAAATTGTGACTCACTGTTTCTTAGGTGGTCATTGCTGGTGCATACTACCCAAACTACTTTCTCCAGGGGGATATAGATGAAGCCCTGGCTTCCAGAGAGATGAATGGATTCAACCCCAGAACAACAGTGATGGTATTATTACCTCATCTGAAGTTTGGACTTTATTTTATGATAACATAGCACATTAGGATATTAACATTATTAGAATTATTTATAAACTTGTGATAAGAAATTGGTTGTTTTTAATTAAAAGGGCCTAAAATATCTATCTATCCATCCACCCATCAATTTCTTCCACTTATCCAATTAAATTGTCTCATATTCAGATCAACTGATCTTGTTTGTAGTTACAAAGCCACTTTTGCTGCTTTTGCAACAGACCAAACACCATTCCATACTTCCATTCACAAATTGGCCATAATGCTCTCAAAAACATTAAAAAGTAGTCTGTAAGCATCACTTCAGCCCTTTATCTGACCACCAGAGTTGATTGTGCCCACTCAAAACAGTGTTTATGCTTTAGGATGCTTTAGGATGTTTCAAAAGCTGCCAAGAAGCAGCCCTCCACTCATTCCCTTTAAAAAAAAAAAAGAAAGATATGTATATATAATCCGTCAAGTCAGACACACAGTTAGATAATCTTTCTAACTGTAACATGCTAAGCTGAAAACTGTACAGTTAAAATTGGAGTGTACAAGTTATTACAAAGCAAGTTACAGTAACTCAGAGGTGTTTAAATTTGACAGTAAGTGAGCCAATTAGCATGACCGGGATAATCCTCTTTTGTGTCTCTAATAATCACCAAAATTTAAAAAATGAACATTATTTTATTCAGTTTGACCTGAAACTATTAACTTAGCCCAGGTTCATTAGGAGAACAACTACAAAGTGAAGAAATAAGGGCCGCTTCACCACAAACTTAAAAGAGGTTGTTACTGCTGTTAGCCTTTAGCAGTGGTTCTCAAAGTGTGGGGCGCAAGTTACCTGGCAGAAATGTCATGCGAAACAAATGTTTAACATCTGAATCATTTTCACAGCAGAACAAAGATATTTGCTACGCTAATAATGTTACGCTAATAATGTGCGCATCTGCTGAAAAGCTGTCGACAGCCGCAATAAAGAAGTGTACTGAAAAGTGCGAACATGTGGACGGGTCTGTCGTGCATCGTTTACAGTGGTGCCAAAACACAGGATTGAGGCACGACAGACCGGTCCACATGTTTGCACTTTTCACTACACTTCTTTATTGCAGCTGTCGACTTACACACGCGGCTGCAGCTTTTCAGCTACAGCCTACACACATCAACAACAACAACAGGACCTAGTTCATTCTGTTTTAAGCCAGCGAGTGATAATTGGGGATGCCGCTCAGGTGTGTCCGCCTTCCCCGCAGCTGCGCTGTAGACCACGCCCTGCCACAGCTCTGCAGTCAAAAACAGGCTCACTGCAGCCACTAAGAGTGAATAGTATTAAAGTCTTACTAAATTATATATTTTTCATCTGTGTTCACAAGTTTCTGGATTTCTTTTTTTTTTTTTTTTTTTTTTTATTTTATTTTTTTTTTTCTTTTTTTTTTTTTTTTTTTTGTTTTTCTTTCTTTTCTTTTTTGTTTTTTTTTTTTTTTTGGGGGGGTTGTTGTTTGTGGTT
>VURO01022649.1:19503-35480 GCA_015108175.1 Pelvicachromis taeniatus
TAAGACTGAACTTTATTTTTCCATGTTTGGTAATGTTCACATTCTGTTTAACTTTTGTGGTGCAGGCTAATGAAGCAGTTTAGTGACAAATGTTACAAATAGTTGTTTGAAATGAAAGTTGTTTGTTTAAAACAAAAATTACTGAAGGATTTATTGTGAATGAGTTTGTTATCTAAATAAAGTTGCAGCTAGCCTTTTCTGTCATTGTTTTGTTTTGATGGGGTGTGAAAATATTTCGTCCTGCCATGTGGGGAATGATGTAAAAAGTTTGAGAACCACTGGCCTTTAGAAGGGTTTAAGGCAATTAAGCATTCACTTTTTAGACTCAGATGTTATGTCAGTCCAAATGATAATTTAGTTTTAAGGCAATTAAATTGTCAGTTTTGTTTTCCTAATTGTTTCATCATACTGTTGTTTTTAGTTGAGGAACCTTCCGCCGTACAGTTTCCTGTATTACAAGCAGCTGCAGTCTCTGTTCCGCCTCTGTGGACAGGTCAAAGCCATTTCCTTTGATAGCTCCAGGTACCAGAGGCTACTGCGGCAAGTCAAACATCATCACTTAGTACTTTGTCTGCTCGAACCTTTGTGCACTTAGTTTTAATCTCACTTTGTGTTTTTGTGCATGTGTGTGAACTCAGAGCATACGTGGAGTTTTACAGGACATCCCAGGACTCTGGTGTTCTGCCTGAAGTGTCTCTTGCCCTCCTGCTGGCCCATCAGAGCCCTGCAATGGAGCTGTCAGTCTACCCCATTGAACAAATAGAAACCTGTGCTGGCAACAGACACATAACTCACATGAAATATTCACGGTACGTCGGGTTTCACATATTTCAGATGCCAAATGTAGTTGTCTCTCTGAGAGAAATCTGATTCATGAGCTGAAATCTTGAACATGTTGGGCAAGGAGAAATGTCATCTTAACAACTAAGTTTTGGCTGTCTGTCCTTAGAGGACTGTGTTTTTGCCAAATCTAACCCCTACATAACAGGCTGCAGTGGTCAGTGCCTTGGCCCTAAACCTTAATGTAATCTGACATTCTAGCACTCTGCATGCCTCTTGCCAGCAATCATTGGACTCAGAGTGGAGGTTTTAGGCAAAACAGCGCCAGCTCCTTCTACCCCTGCTGGGCTGTAGGGTGACATTTTTATTTAATTCTAAGAGTGCTGACACATTTTGACAAAAAATAATTCATCTAGCTTCTCCTCATAATTTTTTTTTTTTCCATAAAATATGCTATTCAGCTGTTCTTATCGCTGGTAAATGTTTGCTTGTTCTGAAACTTTTATTTTTGTAAACACATACCAGTCATCTGTTTACTCTTTAAAACGAGATGCTAACTCATTTTAACTCATCACAGCGAAACGGCTGTAAGTACACACATGCCTCAGTTGTGACAGCAAAGCTTCACCTAAAATCTCTGTTTTTGTGTAGCGTGAACGTTGACTTCCAGAGCCAGTCTGTCTACCCAGTGGGAGTGGTGAGCAGCGCCATCGACCCCAACAAGCTACCCCCCAGTCGCTTGTTTGTGGTGAACATCACAAACGTTAGTCTTCTATTCTCTTTTTATTTCCCCTACTAAATATCTGACTTTCTTTATTTGATTAAATATTATGAATGTTAATGGATGTATCCTCTCTGAAATCTGTTGTAGGTGGTGGAGGTGGGTCATTTCTGGGGGTTCCAAGCAGATGAAGCCAGCTTGGAAAAGCAGCGCCAACTGACAGCAGAGATTAACACGTGCACGCTGCATCCTATAACTGTGTCGCTCTACCCCAACCTGCTGTGCCTGGCTCCCTACTCTGAGTTCAATGAGCAGAGCATGTACTACCGTGCCAAGATCCTACACATGCGTGGCAACACAGTGGAGGTAAGTATTACTTACACTCTGCAGCCTACTGCTCAAAATATAGGACACCCTTTTATATTCACTGTAACTTTTCTCTGCAGGTTTTTCTTCTGTTTTTTTTAAGAACATTTTTTTCTTCTGATTATCCGTTCGGAGTTAGTATTCTGTACCTTTTTAGAGCCCAGACAGAAATTCCCTTGTGAAGATGACATTTGACTATCTCCCCAGTACTCTTAATGATGAGTTTTGTAACCTCAGTATATGTTTGACCATTAGACCAGGTTACAGTTATTTCCAAGGGTAGACTTAGTGAGCTGTGTAGGCTGAGCTCACCCTTACTGACTTCTGATGCACACCCGAGGCAGGCATCCGAGGGGATAGAGTTGAGCTTGTTGGTTGAAGGACTAGCTGTAATTTTTCCAGTGGGCAAATGTTGTGAATGCTAGAAAAACATTGTAGTTCACTGCATTTGTAATGGTCTGCCTTTTTGCTGCTTGCTGTGTTTGCGTAAATAAGTTGTCAGCTTTACTGCTGCTGCTGCATTATGATTTTTTTTTTAGCAAAATAGAATATACTTGGGCTGATTGTTGTATTTTTTTTATTTGCATGCTGTAAATTTTCTACTGAGTTTTTATTTTTCAAATGCGAGTGAGATGCTTGTGCTGGTCAGCATAACCAGCGCCACCTTTCTGCTTCTTTTCCAAAAGTTTCTCACTTTAATTAAAAAACTATTCTTCATAGATGATTGATTTCACATTTGAACTCTAACTGGGTTTGGTAGACACACCACCACTGGCATGAACAGTTAACTGGCTCCAGGCCATCAGGCCATTGGTGATACTGAGCCCTGCTCACAGCTAGATTCCTCCCTGTGCTGTTTTCTCACAGTCTAAATACTTGCATGTTAGGTTAATTAAATTATCCACGGATTAGTGTATTTAGTACAGTACAGTGTATTTAGCAGGTAGCACCAGTAGAATTACACAATATCCCAATTTGATATGAAAACAAAATGATCATCCTATGTACTCAAACAAAACCTCCTTTACTAAAATCATTTTACACTGATATGGTGTGAGATCTTTTATTTAAAATGTTATTATTTTATTTTATTGACAGGACGCAGACTGAAATATTAGGATGGTCGCTGAGTAGTCTGCTAATGTTATGCTTACATTACATTAGCATCAGTATTTAATGTTACTCGTTGCAAACGTTTTAGCCTATGGAGTTCATTTCAAAGGTTAATTTCACAATGGCTGTACCAGATGTGTCAGAAAAAAATAAAAATGTTATTTGTTTGGGATTTATTTTTACTAAGAACTGAAACTTGCTCAGCTTGAAATATTCGAATAGATCTGGGTCTTGGTATTTTCACTGAATTCACTAAATTCCTTGGTCTCAGAAACCAGAGAACATTTTTTGTACATGGTAATTTTTGCAGATTATCATCCCTGCATCCCATCTTTCTGCAGGTCTTTTTTTTGGACTATGGCAACAGTGAGATTGTTTCCTGCAGCAGACTCAGAGAACTGCCGTCTGATCTGCTGTCTCATCCTTTCCAGGTAGCAACATCATAAAAAGAACAGTTAGTCGGCAGATAAAATGCACACTAGATTAATAGTATCAGATAAACTGCTTATCATATCAGGCTCAGGAGTTCCAGGTCACTGGTATGCGTCCTTCAAACCAGTCCATCATTCTGGGGAACCAGTGGAGCAGCCGCGCACGCAACCGCTTCATCACTCTGGTGAAGGGCCATTCTCTCATTGTGTCCCTGTATTCCATCGTCTATGGTGTGATGCGTGTGGAGCTGCTCATCCACTCCGAGACAACAAACACCAACGCGGTAGACTTGCTGGTGGAGGAGGGACATGCTGTGAAGGCTGAAGAGAGCTTTGATTCCAAGGTGACACGATAAGCAGCTGAGCCTGTTTCACATTAAATGTATTAAGGCAGTGTGCAACTCCACTGTAAATAAACCTTCATAAGGTCAAGATGGAGAAATACTAGTTCTTAGCAACTTAACATAAAGTTATTTCATTTTTTTTAACTGAACTAAAAACCAAAACTTGTCTTGAATAAATACTTTAGCTAATTGAAGTAAAAATGAAAGCTAGACTTTTAAAGACAAACTATTTGGGATATGTGGCCTCAGGTTTGCTGCAAGTGCTGCAGGCAGACTGAAATGCATTGAGACAGAACTTGAATAAGAAATATGTATGAATAGATCTGAAGCAGTTTGTGCTTTTCAAAGTATTGGATGTTTTTGTGCTTTTGCAGCAAAACCATGAGGCGCTGATGTCTCTGTACAAGGACATGGAGAAAGGTACATATGTACCCAACTCTGTAAGCAACACCTGGAGCGACCGCAAGGAGGAGGAGAAGGAGCTCATCGACAGCCTGGTTACCCACTTTTCCAAGACACCCCAGTCCTATTCCAGGACAAAAGTAAGAAACAATCGAGGCAAAGTTTTGCACATTTATATGCTTCTAAGAAGAAATCAGAAAAATGTGTTACAGCATGCTTAGTAAACAGGGTTTTAACAGTTCTGAAACCAAGACCAAAAATGGAATACAGATGCCCCAAAAGAACTGAAATTTCACCTTCCCTTTCCTGTGATGCCTGTGCGGTGCTGGTAATTCCTTATGAAAGCATCCTATTGTAGTAAAACTAGAATGGTTAAAGATCTTTAAGGTGTTGAGTGAATTGTCAGAAAGATAATATCTGAAGATAATGGTGGGTTTTTAAGAACACTGATTCTTTGATGTTGAATGGATGCCATCGCCTTCGTATTGTTTGCTGCTGTCAGTTTATCCAGAAGAGGGAGCCATTTCAGTTGCTCACTTCATGTGTTTGCTTTCATTCAGAGTCACACCCATTCAATGTGACAGCCAGAACAGTGATGACACAGCTCTGCATCACTGTAATCAGTGAATGCATCATGTGATGTCTGATTGCTGTTGCCTCTGACACTGCAGGTTCGTCTGCATGGACCAACCAGTCCTCATATGATAAGCTTCCACAGCTTGAGATACAACATGCTCTACAAGTAAGCACTACAGAGATTTAAAAAATAAATAAATAAAATGTACATACACAACCACCCACCCTCTGCCTCAGCTGATGATCACTGTATCCTCCTGCAGGTCTGTATGTATAGAGAAGAACAGCATCAACTCCTTGGCTCTGAATGAAAACGCTCACTACAAACATCAGAGGATGCTGGTGGCTGGGACTGTGTCAGTCAACTCCACAGGTACCAGATCAACAGACTATATCACAAGGCTAGTGTCCTCCTGGTCCTGATCCCAAGGCTTTATAAACGTACATCTTATGTACAGCTTTAAGGGTGTGTTTGTGTTGCAGGTACACATATTCTACTGAGAGACAGCTCCATTTTGCCAGACATTCCTGGACTGCCTGGACTTGTAATGATGCTCTTCACTCCCATCATGGAGCTACGGTTAGTTAAACGTGCATTACCGCTGCATGCATATGTACAGAAACTCACATTCTTATTTTCCTAACGTATTTGTTTTTAGCACTGATGAAGCGAGAACCTGCTACACTGGGGCACTCTGTGGCTTAGGCTTCAACAGGCTTGAACAGGAGGCCATCCTGCCTGAGCATGACATCGAACTGGCCTTTGATGTGAAGTTTGATGTTGACGACATCACTGAGGTAAAGTTAAAGACTGTTGTGTAAAATCACTAAAACAGCCACTCAAAGGATTCTGAATAGAAATCTTTGTGCATGTTTGGATAATCGGTGTTATTTAGAAGGGTTCCTACATGGCAGGCATAAGAGTTTTTCTGTTCTCCCAATACTAAGGAAAGCAGCCTCAATGCTTCCTTTATTGCCTTCTTTAGCAGATGAAATGAGCTAACATTATGGCTTGCCGTTTGTGCTCTGGTGTTGGTGAAATTTCAGCATTTTATTAATCTGTTAGCACTAATCATGTGTAGGTATTTGTGTGCTGTACTTTTGTAGTTTGCTAACATTTGCTAATAAATTAGCTCTTCACCCTTTCATCTAAATGTGGTCATTTCTGTCGTTAGTGCAGAATAGCTAATGTTGAAGCTTGAAAATAGAGTCCTAAACTACATTTTATACAATCCGTAGCTATATTTTGTGGTATTGGCAGTGGTGTGTGTGGATGGTAGTACTTTTATTGTTTAAATGATGTGGCAGTTGATTGATTTTTTGTTTTCAGATAAATGCTCTACGAGTGGCTATAAACCAGCTCGTGTGCGAAGGCCCCAATGGCACTCTGCATCTGGGGACTGACAGGATCAGCCACCTGCAGGAGGACTGTCGCGACCGCCTCATCAGGTCTGATATAGATACACCAGAGTCGTTCCCGGCTCAGGTCTTTGAGGGGTGAACATTCACAATTGTGCCACATATACAGTAGGACAAAAAAAGTATTTGGTCAGCCACCAATTGTGCAAGTTCTCCCACTTAAAACGATGAGAGAGGCTTGTAAATTTCATCATAGGTATACCTCCACTATGAGAGACAAAATGAGAATATACTGTATATATAAAACTAAGGAAAAATAGGCAAGGATTACATGTGTTAGAAAAAAATGAATGGGGAACCTGCTAACAACTTCAGAAAAAGCTCAGTGTGCCTCAGTGCATCGTGGAAAGTAAGAAGTCACACTCAACTGGACTGGACCTTGTGCTTCCAGCTGTGGTGGACATGTGAAGTTCTTCTTGGCACAGATGCAGCTGATAAGTTGAAAGCTGTATTGGTTTCAGATGTCAGAGTGAGGAGGAAAATTGAAGAACTATCGGCTGATGTTCAGGACCAGTTACTGAGTAGGCTGCGTTCTTGTGAGCAATTTTCTTTTCAGCTGGACGAATAGACAATTTCAGTGCAGCTCAATTGATAGCTTTGATACGCTATCCCTGGGAAGGAGACATTTTGGAGGATTTTCTGTTCTGCAAGGAGGTCTCAGGCAGGACATCTGGTGAGGAAATATTTAAACTTGTTGTTGCTTTTATGACTAAATTAACAATTGTGTAGCTGTGTGTTGCAGCAGCAACGACAGGAAAAAAGTGTGGATAAAGTCCCATCAATACAAGGATTATGGCTACCTGCTGTATCCTGAATCGGCCAGGACTAGACTAGCTTCCAAAGACATGGAACCAGAATTTCACTCTGAGTTGAACACAGCTATCACTGCAGTTAACTTTGTGAAATCCAGAGCTCTGCAATCACATTTGTTTGGTCAACCTTTCCGTAATATGGATGCTGAACATGACGCACTGCTATATCTTCTGGAAGTGTGATTGCTGTCTTGTGAGAAGGTTTTGCAGCGAGTTTATGAGCTACACAGAGGAAAAGCCTGACATTGCACTTTTTTTTTTTGTTGCCTCAGAGTCTGTTGCCAAGTTGGCATATCTTGCAGTTATATTCAACATACTAAAAAGTCTGAACCTCTCAATCTGGAGGCCACACATCTGCCCTTGAAGTTAGTGACAAAGTCACTGCCTTTATGAAGAAAACAGACCTCTGGAGAAGGATACAAGATGGAATAACAGACATGTTCCCACAACTGACTGAGTTTCTTAACAAAGTGAACATGTCTGAGGAATGTTGAAACTTCACACCACTTACCTCTGTGAATCATCATTTTCAACTTCAACTGCGATGAAGAATAAGAAGTACAGAGCTCTTTTTACAAGTGGAAAATGATCTTTGAGTCTGTTTGTTATCCATCCCTCCAAGAACAGAGAAACTGTTGTGAGAGACACGCTCATCCTTCTCATTGATTTAGGGAATTATTGTTGGTGATGACTGGATTGACTGTGTAATTAAGCCTGATATGGCAAAATTGTGAGGTTTTTCAGTTCTCTGCCAAAATTTTGAATAAGGGTAATATGTTCATTGTGTTAAAATTGAACCAATTAAAGTCTTTAAACTTCTTTTCAGACAAAATGTGTTCATTTAAATTGTTCCAGTCTTTTCACTGTCAGTTTTTTTGAAAGCTTTCAGATTAAAACAAAAATGCTGTGAGTTCAAATATATCTTGAATAGATTTTTCTTGAATAGAAAAAACATGTTTTTTTTGTTTTGTTTTTTCTATAAAGTTCAGATTTCTTTGAAACTATATTGAAAAGTTCCTACAAATTCCTACAGTATCTAGGAGTACAAACGGCAGACTATCAGCATGAGGATAAGAAAGGGGTGCTTGGAAAAGTTTTGGCCCCTGTAAGGGATCTCTGGTCCCAAAAATTTGACAACCCCTACTCTACTAGAGGTCTGGGAGCTTGATCCTGATGGTCTTTGTTTGCGGGAAGGTCAAAATGTCTTTGGTGAAAAACAAAAACATGTTTTACAAATCAGTTAAATGCTGAACTTTTAATTTATTACTGTTTTTATTGTGCAGACTGTTCACAAAGTCTCCGCCAAGGGAAGCCATTGCTCCCTGGTTCTTTGAAAAACAGGGAAAATGGAACCAGGTAATGAGCAGATGCATTTTCATTTATTCATTTGATCGTCTACTCTGCTGAGGCATATTTTAAGTCCTTGTGCTTTAAAAAATGTATTCATCCTGCAGGTGGATCCTTCTCTGTGGAAGGACATCGTGGAGCCTGGAGGTAGAAACGCCAGAGGTGTTCTCTACCAGCTACATCCTGTAACTCTACTCAACATCTAAAAATAATTGTATAAGTATTTAGAAATGGTTCAAATGTTGTATTGTGATTTGGTTAACTTTAAGTTTACTTTAACTGTTGTTCGGAGGAGTCACCCCCCCCACCCCCCCAAGTTTCAAGTCCAATTGCTGGTGTAGCTTTAATCGTAACAGGAAAATCCTCCTTTTCTTTGTTTGCTGTTACGCTTCCTGGTGAACGTGGCTGCTGAGATTCAGCCTCTTTGCCCTGTTGTGTTTCTGCAGTTGGTCATTAAAAATAGTTGTCTGCAACAGATGAGGCTTGTCAGTCTTCTGATTGTGACTCAAGTCAAGTTAAATTTGTCAGCGCACACGCAGACACACACTTGTCTCCTACTATTAGAGGTGTGGTGGTGCCAGAATGCATTGGCCTGTATTTATAGCTCTTCATTCCAAGTCACTCATTCTAAGCGTTACCACCTTAAACTTAGCTGTTGTGTCATACCGAAACTCGTCTTCATCTTATGAATGGCAACTCATCAGTAAAGTGGCTTTGGAGATGATTTACACCAAGGTACATTTATTTTTCTTATTCTTGTAATTAAATACATACTGTGAGTGCAAATAGTTAAAGAGTCCAGGGTCTAAAGAACTACAGAGTATAGTTGAACATAGTACAAAGTTGGACAGTTATTCAAACAAGCTAAATATCACCAGATACTCCTTGTCTTCATAAGTTGTACAATAGTACCTAAAACATGAGCGTGGGTATTGTTCCTTATGGTTATACAAAAGCAAAAACCCTACAATTACCACATCTAAGACGCATATCGTTAAATTATTTTGTGCTTGGAAACACCAAAAGGAAATCATTTTGGATATTTATATATATTGACATATACTGAGAGAAGCCCCATCTGCTAACTCAGAAACATGAAGCGGTATTCAACATTGGCAGCAGAGCACATCTGTGGGCGTTTAGCCTTTTTGTGCCAAACCGTACAGTTTGTGGTAAGCACTGCAAAGCAAAAAATGTAGCGTGACTTTTAAAAACTGCACAAAAGATATCAAATATTATTTACCCAAGGCTCGACTTCATGCACTTCATAATAAGCAACACAAAAAAAGTCAGTTTCTTTTTTTGTCTTCGAGTTGTGTACTTGTCTACCTAGAAACAGGATTATGTGCGTACATGTGACTGTGTGTGTTAGTGATTAGACTGCTATAGACAAGGTGAAGGCTTCTCCAGTGGATGCTTTTAGAGAACACCAAGATGACATAGCACTACGCCCCACAGATGACGACCAGGCTCTTTAACGGTGGGCCTGCCTACGAGCTGGACTGGACTGTCAGCTTCTCGGTGCGACGCGTGGGTCTACTCCTCCTTCCTCTTGGCTCCAGGGATCTTTGCCTGGATCCTTGACAGAGAAAACAGGACTTTGGTTTTTATGTTAACAGCAAGATGTTTACTCTGGATTTTTTTTTTTTTTTTAATTTAAGGGGTGCTTGACTTTGTGTGTTCTCTTTATATGGCAGTCGATGGACCCGGCAAGTTGAGTTTGACTAAAATTAGCAACCTGCGTCCAGAAACTGCATATTTAGGTATGAAAAGTAGTTACAAACCTAAAAACCTCACTCTTTTCATTGCTTCTAAAGTGGCTGGAAAATAGGTGAATTTGTTCAGCAGTTAGAATTTGTATTTTTCAGACTTACTGTAGCACCCCACATTGCAAAATTTTGATAGTTTTTTTTTATCATTAACAATAACATCTGATCATTTTAGTTAAATAAAAATGTGCAACAGCATCAGTAAACCTATATTTGTTTCCCATGCCACAGTTTGAGAACCCCTTAGTTGCATAAATATGTGAAAGTTGGTTGGTTATAAACTTTTTGAGACGAAAACATTCCTGGAATAAAATATCTGAATGGCAGCCACTCACTTTCCCACCACGGAGTTGACCTGGGTCCGTATTAGTCCCACGTACTGATCGATTTGTGCCTGAAAACAAAAAAAAAGAGACTTTTTAGAAGTTGGGCAATGTTTTTCCAAAACTTAGCTGATTTGAGTTGATGTGCATTCCTACCTGATGTTTCTCATAGACCACAGGCAAGGTGAACATGGAGACCACAGCTGCAGAGGCACAGAAAGAATAATGGTTAAAGTACTCTGACCTGAAGTGGAAATATGTTCAAACAGGAACACGTTTGTTTCGACAGGAGGCCAAGCACACCCCAACCACTTCCCTTATCTAAGGTAAGCTGGAAAAGCAAACACGTACATGGAACAGCGCAGTAAATACCTGTTTCTCATGTTGACAGACATGTCACACTTCTGTTCAGTTCCAAATATATAAGGCTCTGAGTTTTGATGATTATTAGACTTCAGATGGAGTGTGAGTGAGTCAACAGCAGTGCCTGAAAGTCAGGATGAGCTCACCTAGGATGAGCAGTGTCAGGCCGTTGAAGAGAGCGCCCACGTAGGTCAGGAGCCACATCAGAACAGCAAACTGAAACAAAGTGTAGTTGAAGTTAGAGCCAGCAGACTTCTAAGCAGGCAGTGATTTGTTTTAAATGTGAAGCAAACCTTCAAAGAGTCAACCAGATCTTGTACAAGGAACAGCCTGCGGAGCTCCTTCATACAGGTGTTGGTGTAGAGCAGGATTTTGTCAGCATATTTACTAATCTGGTCCTGAGACAGAGCGATCTCCATCTCCAGGTAGGCTCTAGTAACAAATACGAGAGCAGACAAAAGTGATACATGTCCACAGCCATCCATTATGTGAACGTCACTGACTGTTTAATGCAAACTGGTGGTCTTCTTCAACCGTTTCCACTCACTTGAAAGGATGTCCCTCATCTGTCTTCTGCACAGCCTGCAGCACAGACTTGTAGATCCTGAAGCTGATGGTGGCCGAGAGGGCAGCCAGGGCTAAGTAAGCTCCGACACTGACCACACTGAACTGGGTCAGGGAGAAGAGGAGCAGAAGCACGCTGCTAAACACGGCCCCTGACTGCTTCACATTCCTCCAGTAGAGCAGATCAATCGCTGGGGAGGGAAGGACAGAACAAAGGTAAATTGTGTTAGGATCCGTAACCAGCATCACTTATGTTCAACCGGTATCCACGGATGTATGTTTCTCAAACTGGATTAGGCTGCTGTGGTCTACACGCCACACATTTGGGTCAAATTGCTGGAAGCTGTTCACAACCCAGGGTCCTCAGAGAGCTGTCACGTTATCTTGTTTTAACCCAGCTTCCTAACCCAGCTTTTCATTAGGTTAGGCAGAATGAAGGTGTCCCAGTGATGGTGTGCCGGTTAAGTTTCTTTACCTCTATATATAGAGCGACCTTTCCAAAGGTAATAACCGACTGACTAGTCGAACAAGTGCTTCAATCTGTGGTGCGACACTCCAGGCCAGAGGGCTTCATTGTTATATCTGACGTGTGCTTAAAATCAGAAGCATCTGGTTGGGTCTCATACGTATAGAAACATACATACAAATGGGCACGTTACACTCCAGGTACACCAGCACTGCCTGCTCACAGTGCAGAATTAATGATTGACCTATAGCTCCCTGAAAGCAGCAGCAGAAATAGAAGCACTATCAGCAGTTCATAGATAATGGCTCAATGTGACCTGGTTGGACCAGCAGCTCTGAATCATGATCAAGGATGACAATGCATCAGTATCTTAATGCAGCAAAACACAATGATTCGCACGCTCCCTCATACAGGAAGAAACATTTGGGATATACACATACCCACAGGCAGTCATATGTCTTGCTGCACTGGTTTTCCACTGTTCTAGTCTTCTTTGGGTGGTGGGGCCTGTAATTTAAAGCCACTAGCAAAGCAAAGTGATAACTGAGGATTAGCCCAGTGTACCATTACAGCTCCAACAGCCGACGGGTCCTCCTCTGGTAGTCGGCTGGAAACACGGGCTTGTTTCCATGAGAACTGTCGTCTGCTTGTTTCACCTCTGCTGAACCGGCTTCCCCTCCACTCCAATCACACCACAACCACCGCGAGCCAGACAGAACCACTATAGTACGGACACCATTAAATCCTTGATGACATGCAGGGAGAACTGTTTAATGTTCTGGAAACAGTAAGGTAGGGTGTTGTGCTCGTGAAGAACAGAAGATCGCTGCTGAGGTCTCTTGGGTGTCTTCCTCTGTGCTGTCCGCCTGCCTGCCCGCTCACTCTAATTTTAGCTGTGGAGCTGTGAGCAGCATAGTGATGACGGCCATCTTTACTCTCCACTAAAAGGCATCTGTGGATGCCAAAGAGGGAGGCTAAACCTGGATGGTGAAAGAACAACCATTGTGACTGAGTGAGTCTCTGCTCCCTCACACACTGTTCCCACACTGTCAAACAGCATGTTTTGTCTTCTTAGTGACTAAAATATGTTACAAAAATGCTCAAGACCTATCCCAAACAACACCACCACTGTGAAATCAAAGACTCATTCATTGTCACAGCTGCTGCACATGCACCACTCCCCATTCGAGCCATTGTTGCTGGCACAGCTCTCCATGTGGCTACTGATTTGAACGGAGATGCTCACATTCAATACACACAAAGACACACACACACACATGGGCAGGCACAGGTACACAGACAGCAGCACAGATAAATCAACAACAGACATTTCTGCTCGGGTGACAGGTGTTGACAAGGCAACAGCGACTGAGCTCTGTGATGTGCCGCACAGATGGCACACAGACTGAAAAGCTTTAGCTGCAGCAGAAGCGAGTACTGACCTGCGGCTCCCATGGCTGAACAGGGAAAGAAGCAGTTGCTTTATCCACGGACAAAAGGAGAGCGCTGAAAGGGGAGTCCCCCCCCCCTGCACAGGAGAGGAGGGGCTACAGCCACGCCAGCAAATCAGCATTCGCCTGAGCAAGAATGGGGGCTGAGGGATGAAGAGGGACGTGTATGGGGTGCGGTTGCCAAAGAACCACATTGCAATCCAGCACACACACACACACATGCAAACACACACTCTCTCTCTTTTGGAGCGCTGAGATAAGACAAAATGCGTCAACCAGCCACTAAATTAAAAGTCAGCACATCAGAGTGGAAGAACCAAAAGCTGCATGATTTGACATACGACAGCTAATAATCATCCTAGACTGCTCCATTAAAATGCTTTGGTGGCATGGTGCTGCTGAGCACGTGTCTGATGCAGTTACCATAGTTACCATGCTCCATTTTCTCCCCGTTGTTCAGTGAGAGATGGAGAGAGACAGGAAGGGAGGGGAAAGAGCGTTCCTTTGGGAACAGAGAGAGAGATTCATTTTCTCCGAATCTGGGGAGACATCGGCACACAATGTGTCTTTGCACCCCGACACATGAACAGCCACTCCCTTTATTGTGGAGCACAAAAGGACAATAGCAGGTTAAATAGAAGGCTTATGGGTGGACAATGCTGTGTCAGTGTATAATGAAGAGAAATCAGTGTGTAAAAAGCTTATAGATTTTAAGTCGGCAGTTAACAATCACATCGCGAGAAAAATTAGTGTTTGAATTCATTGATTAAGAGACATTGTGTCTCTCGAGGCACTAAAGATTTGGTTCCTACACATTTTTTTTTGAATGGGTGGACGAGAAACTTTAAGTGGTCTGTAGAACCACAAGTGCAGCACATTCACCCAAAGCCTGTTTAGAAGCATAGTCTGATATTCATATAAAATAAACCCTTTTATCGCTGATAACATGATGTAAATCCCAGGTACAGTGATGATGGCGGGATGCTGATTGAAAGTATAGAGGAAGCACAAATGCTGCCTGACAGCCCAGTCTGATGATACGATTCTTTGCTCTGGTATTGAACACAAAGACTGGGCGAAAAGAAAAAGAAAAAACCCAACAGAACATGATTAACATCAGTGCCAATAATTTGATTTCCCATCCCCCCTTTTCTGTAGTGGAACTAGTTTAGCCTGACCTCATTAAATCACTGAAGACATCCTAGTGGCCTGAAATGAGCCATCAGCCAGATGGAGAAAACATGCAACAAGACTTCAGTTGCAACCGCTGAGAGTCGGGAAAGATTTGGATCACGGTCACTGTAATCTGGACCTGGGGATGATACCTCATCATGATCATTATTATGCTCTAATATTGGTTCATATAATAATGCTACACTTAGGAAATGAAATTGTAGCAATAACACAGCTGTCAGGTTTGGACTTTTTTTTTCTACTCTCAGAGCCTTATGATGTCAAAAAGAGGGGATGGGATGTTGCTGATGTGGTCATGTCAGAGGCACATAAACCCCACCCATCTGCTGTCCAAACCTTCTAACTCTGAGGGGCATTCAATAATGAGAAAGCTGGCTTGAAAGGTGAACTAAGGGGCTGCACTAAGGCCCAGTGTATGATAAAAGAAAATATTATCATAATATTTGAAAAGCTAATACACTCTTAACAGTTTGCTTTAGAGCTGAAACTAGTGCTCTTAATTTTACAAACTCTGTGACTTTATCGATCAAATCAAGTTAAATTCTCCAGGTGTCAGCAGATAGAAAAGCATCCACATCGGAGAGAGTATATTTTGGCCAACAGTGTACATTAAAAAACCAGTAAGTTGTTTTTGTTGATTACATCATGTAATCCATGACTGTATCCATGACTCACTCCTGGACAAGCCTACATCACAGTTTGATCAACCCTGAGTTTGGTGGCAGTGAATCAGTATTATGTATGGCAATGAGAATGACTAAACAAAAATGCCTAGAGCTTCAAAATGATGATGTACAGGCATTTAAAAGCAGAGCATAAATCAGCTTACTTTCATCCTTTGTTGCTGACTGCGGTGACTTAATTTGATGCGAACTTGATGCTGTGGATCGTTCACATCAGGCTATAATGTTACACAGCCTGGGGCATCGATGTAGATCAAATTAAATGTACAATGACTCAGCACATTAATAACAAATAGGATGTTTTTGTCATCCTGAATCAGATACTGTTATGGTCTCTGTTGTGATACAATGAACAGACCAGTCTGTCATGTTTCTATGGCTTAGCCAGACCTAAAAAGACGACAGATAATAAACCGCAATCGGCGTGGAGAAAAAGACGCCATTTTCTCTCTCGGCCCCTTCTATAAGCCCTTCCTTGCTGTGGGCACAGACGGCCGGAGGATGCTCTTCTCCGGCCCAGTCTCTGCAAGGTGCCATGGCGGCCAGGGAGAAAGGGCTGATGTAATGGGACTGGGTGCGCCCTGGTTACCATGGAGACAGTCTGTCAGTGCCATTTGGATGCTGTGACTGCCTCGTTACACAAAAACAGAGCATCCGCCATAATAAACCAGCTCCCCTGCACAGTCGCAAATCAGGCAGGGTGATTACACTAACACGCCTTGGTCCATGACACTAGCATCCATATTAACATTCACCCAAAACAGATGGCTCCCAGCAGGCTGGTGAGGATACACTTATTTTCCAAAACACCAAGCAGCGTCTCTCACCCACCCTCCCCCTCCCTTTGTTTTCC
>VURO01022649.1:35500-52780 GCA_015108175.1 Pelvicachromis taeniatus
CCCCCACCCACATCCCCCCCCCCCCCCCCCCCCCCCTTTTTTTTCCTTTTTTTTTTTTTGGTCAGATGCACAGACATGAAACAAGAAACGATCCGTCATAAGGGCGTGTCCATGAGAAAGGTGGCACAGCAAACGGCACAGTTTGAATCCCAGACGCTTACAGCTAATATGTAACATGCAAACCACACATGCAAGGGTGACACACATGAATGTTTAACCTACATGCAGAAATAACCATGTTACCCCTCCACGGCCACAACGTATGCACAGACAATAAATGAGCAAATCACAGTAAACACGTCAGTACCCTGGCCTTTCCAACTGCTCCAGGAGCATTCCTTCTTGGTCACGTCTGCAGCTCCCTGCATGCTGGTGATCAGTTTCTGTCCCTGTTCTCTCTCTCTCTTGCTTTCTCTTTCTGCTCTCCGTTTTCTTCTTTGTCTCGCTCTTCAGTCGCACCGACTCACTCACACATCCCAGAAAGGCATGAATGGTCGAAAAAGGATGCGAGAGAGAGGCTGAGACGACAGAGAGGGAGGAAGGGAGGGAGGGAGGAAAGGTTTCCAAGGTGCTGCCGGCGCGCGGAGCACAAAGACTGATGCTTGTGGAGCGGTGCTGGCTAGAAACAGAAGGAGAAGGGAAAGTGCGTATGTGTCTGTCTGTGCGGAGGGAATGGAGTGGAGGGGGGCAAATTGTAAACACCACACCACAGTTTCTGCTGCAGCAAATCATCCATGCAATGATTAAGAGCCTAGGGGGGGTTTGAGGGTGGGTGGCGACAATCGAAGCTTCTTTCCTTTCACAATAAAAGTCCTAAGAGCTTCTAATTTGTAATAGTGGGGGTAAAAGAAACGGAAGGGTTAGGTGGATGCAGGGTCACGTGGTGTTTAGCTTTTGTCGTAGCTACAGTGTGGCAGCATATGTATTTGTGTCATTTGCAATATGCTCTTTAAATATAGCACATACCACATGCTGTGCAGCTTTAAAAAAAAAAAAAAGAGAAAAAGGAACTTTATAGTCTGATGTCACCCAACAGGATGCAACGGTATATTTTAATAGCGCTGAAAAATATGGCAACCATCCAGATTCGTTATTCTGTATTTGCACATGACACAATTTATGATTGTAGCCAGAGACTAAAATAGCCTTTTCCAATATGACTCACTGAGAAATGATGAGGCAAAGTGCTTGTTCTTAATAATTCATAACAAGAGATACTGTGCATTTACAGCACAATGCTCCTTGCTTAGTTCCTTCGGGATGTGTTTGTGTGTTATGGTTTCCTCCCCAGAACGCATTAGTAATGCAAATGAAGCTGGAAAATGTGACAGAAAAAAGCAACGTTGAATGCGTAAAAATGCAACAGAAAGAGCACAGTCACTGTGTGGTGTCAGCATTGAACAGAAAACAATGTGCTAATACCAGTTTTAAATCTTATCAAAGCTGCCAATCCTGTCCCCTCAGTCCTCCTCCCCTCCACCCGCTGACAGCCACACCTCACACCTTCTGCTTCCTGCAAGCTTGACGGGCCTTCATGCCAATACCCATGGAGAGGAAATGAAAAAGCTAACCTGGTCCCCCATCGCTGTTGCTATGGCAACTGGTGTGGAAGTACATGGACTGATGCAAACAAAATCTTCTCCCCTTCAACAGAGCCTAACATAAGAAAGGTGCACTGTGCCCTCTAGTGGTGGAGAAAAAAAAGACCTGACCTGCTTTTTACTAGCATTTCCAGAACCTTCTTCTAGCTTCAGTAAACAAAGCAAAACAAATGGATTCAGCTGCTATTAAATGTGTCAGTTTACATTTTAAACGTGCAGCTATTCACCTGATTCAACCAGGCTGTTGGTACAACCCATGTTTTCTTAGAGGCCACAGAGGAACCAATGTCAAAAAAAAAAAAAAAAATCTAAATCAGAGGTTATTTTATTTGCTCTACAAACATGAGGGATTCAAGAGGATTCCTTTAAAGCTCTTAAGTAAGAGAGTGCCCCAGATTTGACATCACAGGATTATGTAAACCTGCTGTTGACACTGACAGCCAGAACAGCCAATAGAAATCAAAATAGCCATGCTGAGATCAAAAGGTGCAGGCTATCCAGCATTAACTGCTCACTGTGAGTGGCATGTCTGACTTATCTAATCTCAGGGGGCTGCAGACTGACGTATGAAGCCAGATGTTGTCAAGATACTAAAAGGCCTCCACCCCCTCCTGCACATTTGTAATTCTTATCATTTGCATCACAGGTTTGAAACTGTAGCTGATGATTTTCAGTTGCCATGCATAATTTTAGAGCACCTTATCCTTTCTCTGCTTTTCCTTCTATATACCACCAGGGGGAACCAATTGTGGGGATAGGGCAAGACAAGAATTCCCACCCACTCCTGGTACAGAGATAAACACTGAGCAGTTATTTCACAGCCTTGTCAACAAATCATCACCAAAGCACGCAGTTCATAAGGTAGCTTCCATGATAAACACCAGCAGATTAATTAGTACTTGTTCCATGAGCTGACAGCTCGTATTTAAGATAGGAGCACAGCAACAAATAAAAGATCACAGATAAGTTATAAGTTGTGTGTGTAAACCTAAGAAGATATAGCAACAACAGTTTTAGGAATTACCTTTTTGTTTATCAAAGCCCTCCAGGAAAGTTGATGCAACAGGCTTTCCCAGGTCTCCTTTGCCCTCGCTGGTGATTTTGTGCATGTCTTCCTGGTGGGGCTTTTCTGATCGCACCTCGGGAGGCACGGCTGCAGTTGGGGGCTTTGGTTTGCTAGGGCGATCCTCCTCTGTTTTCACTGGGCTCTTGATCTTTTCTGAAACCAGGGGCTCAACGGGCGCCCCCTCAGTGGTACTGCGAGGAGGGACAGTGCTGGGAACCAGGGGGGAGGGAGGGCTGACTGCCTGTTTGGGGCCACTGAAGCCTTGCTCTCTCTTTGGGCTTTCTTCAGACGCGGACTCAATGAAGAGATCACTGTCAAGCTCTGCCTCCCTCTCTTCCCTCAGTATGCTGTAAGCTGTGGGTGGAGCGTGACTGCCAGCGAGGCCTAAACCACCCTTGGCAACTGGGGGACTGTCAAAGGGGTTGTTAGGCTGGCTGAACGTACCCTTGCTTTTAGGCGGCTGGGCAAATGGGTTGCTACTGGCCTTAGGAGGCTCCTCAGACACCAGCTCAATCTCTGAGTCCCCAGACTCTGCGCTGCTGCCATCATGGTCCCTGCCACTGCCCTTTGTGCCTGGGCTGCTTTTGGAAACTGAATCAGACTTGAATATGTCATGGGAGGGGAAATCTTTTTCTGCTCACAAAAAAATCCAGAGAAAAGAAGGCATTAGTGTCTTTCTTGCAAATCTGTGGGTGCATACATGACTTAAAGCTAGATTACATAACTTTTGAAAGAATAAATAAAGCTCTGTTCTTTTACCAAATGAAATGTATGTCTACAAGTGCTAAATGTTAGCATTTTCTCCCATTAATATGGAAATTTGCACACCCCATCTACAGTGAAAAAAAGTTAACCGAAGCTACAGTGTTTCACTTTAAAGATAGGCACCGAGGCATGACATTATAAGGTATGGCAGTTATCTACTTTAGTATTTCTAGTGACTTAACTTTGCACGTCATTTTACATTGAGACGAATGAACAACATACAATTCTAATAAAAAAATGTTTTTGAATGTACTTCTGAACAGACTTCAGAAGTACATTAATACATTAATTAATACATCACTGTTATGCCAAATGGAAATACCAAGCTGGAGACTTTTATCCGTGTAGTTCATTCCTATATCTGAACAGGTGAAAGGTGTTTGTGTGTGACTCTGTGCTTAGCCTACTTGTTGGTGAAGCACTGGGAGTGGAGGCTGGGCTGTCGTCCTCCGGCTCTGACAGCGTGACCGTGGGGACCCCCTGTATGCCCACACTGAGGACGCTTTCACGTTCAGACGCGTTGACCGAGGGGGGCGGCGCCTCGACCTTAGTAGTTGTTGGCTGAGACTTGGTCAAAGTGATTTTCACCGGGCTGGCCGTCTGTGGCGTGTCACCTAGGTTTCGGTAGGAACGGTAGTCTCCCAGCTCCTCGTCAGATGGCTCCTCAACGTAGGGGAAAGAATGGGAGCCCAGTGCTGGACCTAGATTTTCTTCATCCTCATCATCTCCATCTCTTCCAGGGTTCTTATCTATGTAGCTGCCCAGTAAGTCATGTCCAGCTGAGCCTTTGTCCAGCAGGCCGTACAGAGACCCCTGTTGCTGGTCATGTCGCTCATCCCCGTGGCTGATATCCATGTAGTTGTAGGATTCTGTCTTATCTGAGCCCAGCAGAGATTTTGCTGCATCACTGGCTTGGCTGGAAGTCATCTTGGAGCTGAAGCTGTAGGTGTCACTTGAGAAGTGATCCAAGGAAGAACCTGAAGCGTGGCTAGAGGGCTTCAAGTCGTCAGACAGGTAGGAGGCTTCCTGGCCCGTTGTGAAGCTCTGATTGGAGAGCAGGGAAGTGTAGATGTCACCATCATCATTCATAGGCTTCCTGAACAGGCCAGACATGGGATCATCTACAAAAACAACCAGACAGACAGAGAAAGCAGGAGCGAGAGAGAGGCGTGAAACTTAGGTGACAGATAAGTGTCACACAGAATCAAACCAGCCTGTGCCTGAGCAGTCTGATTAATGAAAACATCCAGTTTAACAAGGCTGCGCTTCAGCTGGAGCTGCTGCCAAAAAGAGGGGCTGTGAAAGCAGCACAGTCAGACCGGGTGCCTGTCTGTGCGGATCAGGAGGGATGCGGTAACAGAGCGTACTTGTACCCGACAAGGGACAAAGGGTGATTGTTCAGGCTCCCCTAAAAAACACAATGTCAGAGCCAAAGTCTGTTCCAAATCATGCGAGCAAAGGGTATTCTGTAATCACATTTCTACTCTGTAATCACCAGTTCTCCATCTCCACAAAATAGTGTCATCAAAATGAGCATATACACTCATGCTAATGATGCAGCACGGGAACAGTGAGGACCAGGCAGGAGAATCACCAGTCTGACATAATGTAAACTGAAGTGGTAAACAGGTGATTGCTAGCAGGTGTGAGGACTGCTCCCTGCTGTCTTTCTGGACTGTGCTGCGTGTTCCTATGTGGATTGGGCTGATTTATCCACTTCTGTGGTAAGCTGAAAGGTTTTCCTTAGTTGCCTGTAGTCACTGTAATGTATATTGAGACTGATCCATGAAAATATGGATAAGCAGTAACAATAAGTAACAGTCCTTATGGGCAACTTCTGCTTATATTAGGATTATTTTATTGAGTATTTTAGCCTCACATTACAGTGTAGTCCTGTCCTCTTTATTTCTATTGCTTAAGCAGGTGAGTCGACTCAAGTCAGGCATCAGGTGTTGTTGGAGTTGACTCACTTTATAAATTTGTATATATATACAATATGCTCACTGATGGGATACTCCCAGTGCTCCAGCATTGGCTCGTTGGCTTCCCACAACCATGACAGTTTGATGTTTTTCTCATATTTTAATATTTAATACATTTTTTAAATAATATTTAAAGTTAATTTAATTTAATAATGTTGTGACACATTACAGTCACTAACTGTTGTGGCTTTTTAATTGAAGCAATTGAACTCACTGTGTCACTGTGTTACCTTTCTTATAATAACATAAGCAATATACTGTACAAGCTAGCAATGTATTGCTGTGTTGTGTTGGTGTGAGATTGTGTGATGCTATGAAATATCATACATTCACTGAATAATTTGAATCTCCTGCAGGAAAATGATAAAAGAGATACGTTTATTTCATATGAATTGTAAAACAGGAAGAAATGTTAGAACATTAAAGATCGGGAGCAAAGGTTAAGTCATTCCATGTCCTGACTTTAATTTCAATTCAGTTTTATTTTTATAGCACCAACAATCAAATGTTCCACTATTAGCAGCACTTTGCGACAGTAGGAAGGAAAAAGACCCTTTTTCCCTTCAGCAGAACCAGGCTCAGGGGGGCAGCTATCACCACAACTGGTTGGGGGTGATGGGCAGGAGACGGGACAAAAATATGAATACATTTGGATCAACTGATGACTTCAGGTCCAGCTTCCAGTCTAAGTTGACCAAGGGTCCCACTTCATATAAGACTGTGCAGCAATTTTATGTCATCCTCCTGTCAGACCTATTGAGACAATGTCCCACATTTTTATTGGCTCTAGTTTGTAGAAGTAAACATGGCTGAAAGAGACACATCTATGGATGCATCCCTAACCAAACATGTCTGGATAGTTTGTGTATTTCTTCCGTTTCAGCATACCCTTTTTTAGTATTGTTCCACATGCCTACTCTTTGCCCCACATTTAGTTTGTTGGTATCTGGTCACCCAATACCAGTTCCAGTTGTGCAACATGTGTATAAAATGAACATCAGCAATCACAGTTGTCCCACGCAAATGCAAACTATATGTCATATTAATGTTAATATTTGTATTATGCTGTGTACAAATCAGAGTTTATGTTTCCACAAATCCAGCTCATCCCCCCTGCTCTCCAGCCCTGCTTCTCCCAGGGCAGCGGTGGAGCTATAAATAGGCTGGATCCAGCTGCCAGGCTGGATCCAGCTGCCGGGCTGGATGAGGGGGGAAGATTTTAAATAACAGCCTTTGGGTTAGCTCTGGAGGATGCAGACTGACTGACAGAAGACCCAACAGGTCAGGACGTCCCGTTCCTCCCTTTGCTTCCTCTAAAAAGCACCGCCACCCTTCCCTTCTCCTGTCCTTCCAACTGCTGCTTCCTCAGTCATTAACAATACATCATACCGCAGTACAGTGACATAAACACTACACACCCAAACTGAGATACAAGGGAAGGCATGATGTGGCATGGAAGGAAATCAAAGCAGGTCAACACATTTTTCAATAATTTGCTGTTGAGCCATATTCGGCTGAGTAACATGAATGCCCTTGATGTACTGCTAAAGTGAAGCAACGTGTAATCCTTTTAGTCCACTACTATGGTATTGGTCCCATCAATCGTCCCACAGGCAACAGCATCATAATCTTAACATTCACTGATTCACTGTACAAATGCTGTGCAGTGGGAAGCACTCAAAGCCACTAAAAACTGAAGCAAGGTGATCTCCCAAACGGGGAACCACTCATGCTCCTGTTAACTGTAGGCAACACCCCCACCGCTTCCATCTATATCAAACATTTTTACATAACAACGCAGGAAATACAGCAACAGTTTAACAATTAAGATGCTTGATTTCTGTCTTTAACTGCCATGAGGGCAGCTGCTCTGAACAGCCGCTTGACAAACTTGGTGGAGATTGAGGGCATTTTGAATCTGCTGATCTGATATAGCACCCAGACAATGAAAAAAAAAACCCCACAAGGCTGAAACGAATGCCTTACTGCAGTTGGACAGGATTGGAAATGACAACAGAGGAATTCTCAGCTCACACAACATAATCATGTCACTGAAAGGATGGCGCAGTGCTGTGAATGGGCAGTCCCTTTGTTGTCCTCTGTGCAGCCAGTGCAGCTCTGAAACTAATGCAGCCTGACAATCTGTGTTACACCAAGGCATGGGCTCCTAATTATCAGGCAACACACAAATGTGAGCACAGATATCAAAAGGGTTTGGAGTTGCAACATGAATATATTAGCACTGGAAATAAAGGTTCACTGAGCCGCCGGTACGGCAGTCATTCAGTGTGCAATAAAAATGAAAAAAAGCATTAAAAAAAGAAACATTGAAAATGAGGAGATGAAAAAAGAAATGTTGCTTTTTTTTCTCCCACAAAGCATGCCTACAGACTCGAGCATCGTGCTGCCTCACTCCTTGCAGGCAGCAGTGCAGTAAAGAGTCAAAAGATATGCTGCTGATTCCAGGATCTGTAGAACAAGCTGGACTGACATTCAAAGGAGCACTTTGTCTGTCTGCACTGTCCGAGCACACAGTCCCTCAATAGTCCCAGTCATACACTTAGTTTCATAAGCGTTTGGACGATGGCACATTATTTTTTGTGTGTGCAATTTATGCCTCTGTACAGTGCCACAGTGGATTTGAAATTTTAAATTTAAAAAAAAAAAAATCAAGAGTTGATATGAGACTTTCACCTTTAATTCAAGAGTTTTAACTCAAGTACTGGATTAACTGTTTAGGAATTACAATTGTCTAATTAAGCAGATGTGGTTAATTTCAAGTGTTGAACTTGCATTTGGTATCACTGGAACTCTCAATATGAGGTCCAAAGAGATGTGAATGCAAATGAATGGAAATACAAATCGTATAAAACAAGATGAAAACTGGTTCTACTCAAGAACAAGAAAACCAGACTGGAGGTAGCAAGAAAACACCTAAAAGAGAGAGAATGTGTTTTTCAGATGGAACCAAGATGAATTTCTACCATAATAATGGGAGAAGAAAAGTATGGAAAAGCAGAGAGACAGCCCATAATCTGAAGCATACCATCTGTCTTGATGGAGACAATGTTATGGTATGGGCATGTATGGCTGCCAGTGTAACCGGGTCACTAATGTTTATTGATGACGTGACTGCCGATAAGAGGCAGTAGGATGAATTATGAAGTGTGCAGGGCTGTGCTCTCTGCTCAGATTCAGCCTAATGCTGCAAAACGGATCTGACAGCTCTTCACAGTTCTGATGGATAAACACCCAAAGCATTCTGCAAAAGCAGCCCAGAGTTTCTCGGAGCAGAGAAATTAGATATTCTTCAATAGCCAAGTTACCTCATCTCAACCCAACAGAATGTTTTTCAGTTACTGAAGCCCAAACTGAAGGCAGACTGACACAGCTTATCAAGGGAGGAAACACAACATTTGGTGATGTGCATGGATTCTAGACATCAACCATTTTTATTCAACTATAAATAGCAATCTTAGTTAAAAGCTTTAGTTTGTTAAGTTCATTTTGAGCCTCTAAACATTGGGGACTGTGTATCAAACGACGGGTAATGCAATACTTTTGAAATAAAGCTGTTAGTCTACACTTTAAAAAAAATCTTTGTTCAATTTCAAGTGTTCTGGTATACGGAGGCAAAATCCCGACCCCCACAAAGTGCAGCTCTTTAAAAACTTATGGACACGTGGATTTCAGCTTCTCCTTTAGGCATCCCTGACTTCAGAGCTCTGTTACGAATCCATTACTCCACCCATGACCCTCTGAGCAGTGGTGTTACTTTTCAGGTGTTCTCTTTCACCATATGACCTTGTGGAAACGGCTCTATTACTGTGCTCTTCTTTCAAAGCCATCTGTGCGTTTGGGGCTTGAACTTCCTACAAATTGTCCTTTATTTACCGGAAAGACAGAAAGTGCACCACGTGGATTATATCCAGACATGTGCATGTGTCAACATTACACAACATTTAAATATGCCAGGGTACATGGAAGTACATGTTATTCACTTGTTTTTTTTCCCCCTCTGGTTCTTTTTTTGGGTTTTGTAGGAGTGGGTTAGAACTGGTTTACATCCTGGTAAATTCCTTCAACTAACTGGTGACATTTTATAAAGAAAGTTAACTATTTGCCTTTTATGATTGATGTGGAGAATTGAAATTATAATAATAGATTTTTAAATCAAATCTTTTGGATGTCAGCCTTTAAATGAAAGCCAAGTTAAAGATTTAATGGTCTCTGGCTCTAAAAGTTCTGGCTATTACATTTAAGTTCATAATGTATGTTTTACAATACCTTTAGCTGTAAAAGCAGATGAATACCAATCACTACGTACCATATTTTAATGATGGTAAAGAAAGAGAGAGAAAAAAAAGAGGAACACAAAAACAGCCTATGCTGAGAGCTGAGGTCGATAGGAGAGCAGCTGGGCAGATGGATTCAAGTGCTCTACTGCATTGATCCAAAATGACGAGGACATACAATTACTGTAAGAAATGTTTGGTGAATCCACCACTCTTTAAAAAAAAAATCACTTAAGGCCACCAGGACAATTGTTATTGTTCCAGCAACCTCTGTGAAAAAAATAAATCCATTTAGAGGCAGTTTAAATAAAATCTATCCCCATTTAGACTGTAGCTGTTCTACAGTACTTGTCTTCCAGTGTATTGATTCTATCTTTCTTGCTTGGATGAAGCTTTGTGGATGAATAAAGAGAATGTGGGAGGATCCAGACCGAGCGTCTGCACAACGCTCTCTTCGGGTCAAAGCCGTCAATTTAGCATGACTTTGAAAAAGCAATTCGCTTTTAAAAGTGTGGATGCAGGTATTAAGGCAAGCTGACAAAGGCTACTATAATTTATACACCCACACGCACAAAAAAACTGATGGTCAATGCTCTTTGTGAGTGCCTTTGTTGATAGTAATTCTAATCCCGAGAGCACTTTCGCACTATGCCCAGGGATTACTCAGGACTCTGCTCAGCGCTAGAGAGCTGGTAAGATCAGATACATGGCATCATGTTTCACATGTTGGCTTTGAATTGTCTTCCGGGTGAGCACATGGGATCTAAAGGCATTAGAAATGATGACTTATTGATATAATAGGCACACTAATGCTTTTATATGATCCCTCTGCAAAAGAGCTTCTTGAGTTTGGTCTACCACACCTTTATCTGTACTTATATCCCTCAGCATTAGGTAATAGGTCCAGGAGACTGTAAATCCAGATTACACGTTATCAAAACTAGTGCCAACTCAGAGGGAGTGTAACCCAGGTTAATTCTTTAAAGCTACAATTTATAGATGTCTCCTAAACATGTCCTGAAATTATGGTCCTAAAATTATGGTCCTGAAAAGAGGACCGGCAATAAGGATGCACTTATTGAATATAAACATTGCCGTGGGTAACGTGGCGATTGTGGATGCCACTCCTCCTACACACAGAGTGGAGTAGTCAGCAGTCAATGTACGGGAAGTATGGGTAACAGACAGCAACTTGCAGCCAGAATATAATATGGGCAATTGTGCAAGCAACCTCAGGTTCATCAGTGCACTTGCTCGGGTCTCCAGTATTGCATCCACCAAGTCTGACTGAGTTATTGAGATTGCTGAAGAAACGTTGGACAAATAAACTATTATTAAGATATGTAAGGCTCATGCAACAGCAGAAACACACACAGCTGACCATAAGATACCAACTTAAAGTTAACCTTAAAGAAAAGTGCCGCCTTTCTTATTTTTACTTTTCCCCATCACGCCAGCCTTTTGCAACACCAGCCTTGTCATCACAGCCTCACCTCTCTAACCATTAAGCCCCCTTCTTTCTCCGCCTGATTTTATCTTGCATCTTTATCATCTGCTCTGAAAAGACCTTGTGCTGCTTACCCCCTCCCCCCTCCCCTTGGGAACAGCTCTCACGGCTAAAAGCACTGTGCTGGCTTATGCAGTCCACTAAGTGCTTTTTCTATCTCAAAGATATGGAAAAGTCCCAGCCAGACATATGCTGTCTCATCCTTGTCACTGATCTACGCTAAAAGGAGAAAAACGTGAGTCTAATCCACCTGTCAGCCACTGGATTGGAGTAGAAAGTTTCTTATGACCGATGTGCTTTTTCAAGTTGTGATAAAATGATGCACCAGGAGGAGTTATGAAAAAGTAAATGCAGCGTCACTGTTTGTGTATCTTATGCACTCCCGTTTTTTTTCTTCACTGGCAGAAATCGGGCCCGAGCTATCAGAAACACCATCTGCTAAAGAACAAACCAAACCTGACTGTGGTGTTCTCGCAGCACATCAGACCTGGCCAGAGCTCCTTCCACTACTTCCTTTTCTCGTGCCTCTTAAAACTTTTATAGGACGGGAAACTTTTAGATCAAAGAGGTTATCTGATCCGAGGATAAGGTTCTGTCCTGTGGTGATTTAATACGGCTGAAATCAGCATTATCTGGGTCTGGGGGTACATCAGAGCTGTGAACATGATTTAAAACAGGCATGGATTGATTACCCGGAGAAACATACAGTTTCTCATCTCATTATGTTCAAAACCAAAAAAATTTCAAACACAAAACTATTTTTTCAGCAATGCAGAGAAAGAAAGCATGAGTGGACTATTAGGAGTGAACGCCTTTGACAAAGATCAGACTGGACGATAACATGACTGCATAAGACTGAAACGTCCTCTCTGCCCCGCTGGATGTGATGAGATCTGCACTGTTCCCACCAAGAACATAAGTGACAGAGTGGATTACTTCACTGGTATGGATACAAGTCAGTGGGAGTCCAAGGAACAGCACAAAGCTATTCTTTTCCTCTTTTAGGAACCAAAACAAAGTGTGTGCGTGTTTCTCTACTCATGTTTGAGCCTGTCTGGCACAGAATACCAAAAAGTAGAGCAAGCACTGTTTACTTCTTCTAGAACACGAGGACAAACGCTGACAAGCCAGTTTGAAATGTCACACCGTCTTACTTTAAATGCTTCAGGAGCGTTTCTGTGTGATTTATGTCACTTTTCCAAATGCTTTTCCCACTGAAAATTCAGATTTGAACACTGTCATGGACAACTCTGTGCATCAAGGGATTACAGTCCAATTTAAGCTTTCAGCTATGCTGTTGTCCTTAAAGGATTTACCAAAGGCTAAACGTTTTCTTTCCTGTTTTGGAGCAGCTGCAGCAGAAGCAGCACCAAGTGAAATATGAAAAACCTGAGCAGCAAGGAAGAAAAACTGGGCAGCTCTGTTTTTTTTTTTTTTTTTAAAGCACAAGTTCATGAAATATTCAGTGGATTGGTGAATAAAAGTGCAGGGCTCTAGTTTTGCTCGCCAAGCGAACAGTGAACCCTGTTAAGGATTAAAAATAGCAGCATGAGCTGAACAGTGCTGAGGAGCACGACGATGGACCCAGAACCAAGGTCTGCGTTATCTTGTCACTTAAAAATACAAAGTCCAACATCCAGCAATGTGATGACGTCAGTGACATTGTCCACGGAGGTGCACACAAAAACTGGAATGCATCATGTAACCCCGACCTCTCTCTCTCTTTATTTAAAAAAAAAAGTGCAAACATTTTTTTCAAATCCATACGACAACCTACCAAAACTTCTTAATCTTTGCAAACTCCTCTACTTCCCGAGTTACCGTATAATAATTATTATTATTATTAAAATGTATATATAAAATAAAAGGTTCAATCGTGTTGATTCATCTATATTATAAATGTGTCCTCTCTATTATGCCTTCTTTTTGTTTTTTTTACTGGACTAATTTAAATCTTATGCTTAGGGATTAAGCTGTTCTCTTTCTATCCAGACACTGGCTTTGTAAGCTAGGGGGGCTTTAGGCCTGTAATCTGTAGCTTTACCTTCTCAACAAGCAAATATTTCTATTATAGATGCAGACCTAGCCCACATGTGGGAGATGATGCAGTAGTTATGGCAGTGAACAGGCCATTCAGAGTTCAACAGGATATATGGTAATGCCTTCATCCCAGCAGATTCTTGTCTCCTGAGCGGAAAACCACCACAGTCATGGGCTATATGACGTTTCATTACTATAAAGAGCTGTTGCCGAGTTTAGTTTAGAAATATGTCTGCCACCCCCCCCACGGTATCACTGAAGTTGCCTCCTCTCGGCTTTGTTTTTGTTTTCGAGCTCGGAAGTTTTATCCCGGGCTTACAGACAAACCGTCTGGCGTAACGCTAATTCTCTGACAAAAGCTCTCGCCCGCGTCCCTCACGCTGTATTTATTCACACCGTAACATCGTCCTGTTACCTTCTGAAAAAAAGACACGTAACGTGGCTAGACTGATTATAAACTGTCACATATTTCAGTATCTATCTGCGGGCTTTACCTGTAGATGCAGTTTCCATAGCAACGGGAGGCCTTTTCCCGTCGTCCTGGAAAGGATGAAATTGTTGATCCAGGTCGCCCAACGCGTCGCCGCCTCTCGGCTTCAATTCTTCGCGCAGCTCGCCGAAGCGGCTCTGTGTGTTCCCAAACAGGCCGTTCCTCTCATAGTCATCCCCAAACCACTTCCCCTCCGAGCCTAGCTCCTCACCGGGCTGCGCAGACATGCCTTTTTCCTGTTGTCGGACAGATGATATTATACTAGCTACACAAGGCTGCTGCCGTTTCTTCTCTCTCTGCCGTGTAACCGTTTTCGCTAGGATGTGTGACGGAGAAAACCGCGCAACAACAACAACAGTGCGGCTCCTAGCTGGCGTCTGTCAGCTGAGACCGGGGTTTGTGGACGCCACAGATGAGGCGGTGCGGTCGGGAGCGAGAGGAGAAGGAGTGAGGTTGATTGTTTTAGTTCACTGCTCCGACGCTGACGTCATGGTGTCCGCGAGTCCTTACGGTTGGCACTACTTTATTTGGGACACAGTCAAAGATCAAAAAGGTGTTTTCGGCGTATAAATGAGGTCAGATGATTCAGTCAAACCAGTGCTTGGCGTTGGTGGGTGAAAATAGCGACAGTGAGCTTATTAAAACTGGACATATGGCCTAAAGAGGAGAATAATACATAATAAAGATGGTGTCTTAATAATGCGAACAGAATATGTTTCTTTAAAAAAAAAAAGTGGCAAAAAAATCCTCGTGTATGGTAATGTTTTTAATGGAGAAATAGTTGTGTGAATTTTATGGTTTGATGATTTAAAAAAAAAAAAGTCCCTTGCTATATGGCGTCCTCATGCGGCCGCTTCTCATATAAACAGGATCTCAAAAAGTTTCAGGCTGTCTTAGCAACCAGACGCTCCTCCCTGGATACAAGCTGATAGCTAATACTGGCTAAAGCAATCAGCGAGGTTTGATGCTGTTCAGTCCTCCGTGGAAGGTAATGTTGACTTAGGTGTACACTAAATTTATCTGCCTGGTATTTAAACGGTTGTCTGGTATTTACACGGTTAATATTTACAAGCACAACGTTAGAAGCTAGCACAGCTAGCACTGATGTGTAGCGACTTTTGCCGTTACTTGCTGACCTCAGCTATTACAGGTAGGTTTACCTGTACTATCCCTCTACTTTAACTTGTCCTTTCGTTTTCTCTCAGTAAAAATAAAGCAGGATGTTTTCAGCAACATATCAGAAGCAAAAGAACCGCAGTGACGAGGAAGTAATAAAAAAACTGGTAACTATCACATAGATATTCAGTTTTTACTACTTATTAAAAAAAATTAGTGCGGGTTTCTTCTATTTACTTCTTTCTTTATTGTTGTTTTTTTTTTATTAACAGTGCATGGCTAATGAAGTGCCGTATGAAAAAATTGCACAAGAGGGATACAGCATCACATCACTGGAGATGTTCTTCTCTGGTTTCCCCCGCATGGTTGGCCTCTCCTTCTTCCCAAAGCTGTGCCAGCTTACCTTAATAGGCCAGGACATAGAACACATTGAAGGTCTTGACTACTGTCCTCTGCTTCGAGAGCTCTGGGTAGTCCAGTGCCATGTGATGGTGTGTTCGCTATGCTGATAAATGCTGATAACAACAACTGTTGATAGCTTGAATCATTGCTGTCCTTTAGAAAATTTGCCATGTGGATGCAAGTGACGATTCTTCAGTAATGGGTCTTTTTCATCTATAAAATATGAAATATTAGTTCACACCGCCATTGATTCTTGTGTGTTAAGAATAATTATCCCCAGCTGACAAAGACACATGTGCAGCTGTTCCTGCAGGTAGGGTGATAACTATGAATGAGCTGGAGTGAAAAAGGAGGCGGAAGTGCACAGATACACAGATTCTTTTCTCTCAAAAAGTCTGAAAATCATGGAAGAAATGTAAACTATGTGATCACTGCTATGAACAGGTGTTGCATGCATATTTAATCTTGTGTGTTTTTGTTTTACAACACTGTGCCACATGCATCAAACATTATTATACTTTTTTTTATTGCAGGAAATATCTGGACTACAGAACTGTCTGCAGCTGGAGAAACTGTACCTTTATGAGAACAAAATCAGTGAAATAAAGAATCTGGACTTGCAGGTCCACCTAGAGGTGCTGTGGCTCAATAACAACTGTATAACTAAGATACAGGTTAGAGCTGCAATCTTTTACTGTATGTCTTTGGTTTTTCTATGTGTGTCATGCGAGATTATTGTGATGTGTTAAGTTTAGATTTCTAAATATTTAGCAGGACAAAAATGCTCTTTTTGTTTTACACATAGTATTGTGCAAAAGTTGTTAGCCACCATTTATTTGCTTGATAAATAAATACTTTATATTTTACTAAGAAAATGGGAAATACCATAAGTGCAGCAATTTATTGAAACATGCAACCATATATGATAATGCAGTGTATAAGGCAAAAACATAGTTTGTACAACTCTGAAAAGCTTGAAAGTCAATATTTGATATGGCCCCCTTAGTGTGACAAGGTAGACTTGTACTGCATTGGCATTGTGTTTGGGATATTTGCTGGAAAATTAAGCAGTTGCCAATCAGATGCTTTCCAGGTGCTATTGAATGGTGGATTAAAACCTGATGGTACATTTCTGCCTTCATAATTCCATCAATTTAACATGTTTTTTTTTATTCCTCCACTTGTCTGGTTTTCTCAAGTTTTCTCAATTTTTTTTGTAAAGAACCAATTTAAAAAGCACTTAAAGACAACACTGGTTCATCCAATGAGTTAGGTGCTTTTTTAAAATACTTGAATGACTCACGGGTCAGTGACAAGTGGCTAAACAAGCACACATTGTTCTGAAAATGATCGGGTATAAGGACTGGACTGAAAAAGAGTGAAAAATCAGCCAGTTTCCAAAGTTAAACTTTGAAAGACCTTCAGAAAGGCTTAACACAGCCTCCACATGTGATTGTTGTTGTTTTTTTCTCTTAAAGGGCTTGGACACACTTTTAGACCTTAAAGAACTAAACCTTGCTGACAACATTATTGAAAAGATCGGTATGTTCTCAGAGTAATTTGTGTTCAGTTTGATGGAGATTTGGGGAGCTATGTGAAAAATAATGATGGCAATCAAATAATTTTTAACTTCTTCAAAGGGCACAGCCTTGATCCTAATGTCAACCTTCAGAAACTCAATCTGTCTGGGAACAAGATCAGCTCCTTTAAGGTAAGATTCAAAATGAAAACATGCTTTTGAAATACTTTCTTTAAAAACTTTTCTTACTTATTTTGTAAAATCTTATTAAAATCCTTGGTCTGACAAAAGGGCATTTCTAAATTCTTGGGAGAATGCTGGGGTCTCGGCTGGTTCACATTTTCAATCATTTCAACAACAGGCGTGCAACGCAAGACCTTTATTGAGGCATTGAGCGGCATAATTTAAATTTTTTTTTTTGCCATTCCACATTCAATGATATACATTCATGAATGCATTTATTTAAATAATATATCTTAGGAGACTGCCTAAGAGTT